>SNQJ01S0019584.1:38377-86767 GCA_010110895.2 Picea sitchensis
AAGGTGTTATTGGTATTAGAAATTTATGAATAACTTTGTCTATAAATGACTATATTAAGAATTGGCATGGAAATGTTTCTCTAAACCCATTTAAGTCTCTTTCTATCATTTTTTCTTCCGGGGACTATTTGAGTAGGAAATCTATCTTGTTTCAAGACATATTTATTTCTCCATGTGTTTGTGTTTCCTGGAGTTTATCAATCATTAAAAGTTTTAAGCAGGTAAGAAAGGGGAAACCACCCAGGGTAGTGGTATATAAGATTATTGATAAATTTATTAGTTTGTCATTGTTATATGGGGATTCTCAAGGGGATATACCATTAGGTGGTGTTTCTTAGATCATATATCTCTCTTATCAACATTCTACAAAATTCAAGACTAGTATAGGGATGAGTAAAAATAACAAAGAATAATTGTTAGCCCTCAAAATTTTCTTATCTTTAGTTTCCCAAAGATGTGTTCAGAAATTGCAAGTGATGAGGGACTCTTTATTGGTGATAAGGATTAAGGGATCACACAATTTGCATGATTTTCATTTGGTTCTTAATTTTGAAGAGATTCTTAATATCAAATCATTTTTTAATGAGATCTATTTTTTCCATATCTTTAGAGAAATAATATATTGGCAGATGCTTTGTTGAAGGAAGGATTGCAGATGTCTTTGAGCCCTTTTTCATATTTGGGAGAACTAGAGGGACTTCCTTGTTGAATTTTTTTTAAGCCCCTTTATATACATTGTTTAATATTTGGAAATGTTGGTGAATTTATTTTTTTGTATTTTCATTTTGTGGATCTAAATTTTTCAAGTGTATATATGTAGTATTAAAATCCTTATATGTGGAGAGAAGTACAAACTCTTTGAATTTTTTGTTTGAAAATAGAATATTAATAATGATGCATTTATGATAAAAAAAAGGTGTATCCTTGTAGTACCCGGTTTTAAAAAATTCTCTAAATACCAACTAACATTTACAAAATGTAATTTTTTAATTCAATAATAAATTTACGATTTTTTTTCCTATGCAAAAAAGTATAAAGATCCTACTTGTCAATATGAGTTTAGTGAAACCTTTTTTACCTTTGGTTTTTTTGTGACCCATGAAAAAAATCCAAAGATACAAATCCCAATTTTAATGTAAGAATGTCGTAATAATATACCTTATCCATTTCCTAAATAATTAAATACTTTGTCTTTTTATTAAATAATTCTAGGTAGTTCCAAGTTCTTCCTCTTTCCAATGTACTCTTTGACCATGTTTAGATAAAAAGAACTCACAGCTAGGTCCATATCCTCACAATGTACTTCTTCTATTTTTATTCAATATACCACTCTCAATGCTCTATACTACTATGGAACAATACCCAATACAATAAGAATGGAACCCCTTCCTATCCTAGTAGCCCAATATTAATAATGTCTTAATAGTTGTCCAGGGTTACGTTGATGGGTCAAATTGTCCTATCAAGAAGGTAAGGGAGAGTGCCTGATGGAAAGCCCCAATAAGGCTCACTCTCATTTGGAATAGAAATTTTGACCAGTGTGTGGGCCTAGTTGTGACTCGATTAATTAAGGGAGAGAGAAGACAATTGAATTGCTTCTCTCAATTTTATCTAAATCATGATCTAATTCTCTAGAGCATAAAAGAAATTAAAAGTTCTAATCTATGTTTATTCTACTCTAACCTATCCTGATTAAGAGAAAGACTAGCAAAAATGAATACAGTTAAGGATAGTGTTATTGAAAGAAGAAATAGTTCATGTCAATCAACAACACATTAAGATAATGAAATTGAAAATTTGATCACAATTAGTTGCAGATAAAACCTATAACATCACCACTGTATTCATAATAAATCATGATAGTATGAGAAATTCTAAACACAATACATAGAAACAATTCATACTAAAATCATTTAGAAAAAACCCACAACAAACATATCACTAGAAAAGTCCCTAATATGTTTGACAATAGTTATGATCCCAAATGCATTTTGCTTCTTATTCATAAAGAGATAATAGTACCATCCATATGTACAATCCACAAAAGTCCTTATATCTTACTAGGAGCTCTCTTTTATAAGACAAGAGTGTATCTTTATATTCCGTAAATGTCATCATTCCATATTACAATTACCTCTTTTCATTTCTCATTCTCCTACTTTGGATTATTCAGAATTTTAAATTGCAAAATTTTACAAAAAAGTGGGAATGTCAAGCATTTCCCGATTTTGGATGATCTGTAAAGTTGGACCATGATTCGTATGTTTGGATGATCTTACTTATCCTATATAAAAAAAATTCCTCAAGATCCATATCATCATCACATATCCTGTCAATGACCTCTTCCTTCAAGTCTTTCCTTTTTTTCTTTATAAAATATTATGTCACCAACATACACTTCATTGGTTGGCTCATGTACTGATTGGAAATTTCTATGTTGATTTTGTCCAACACTTTGATTCCCTTCTTGGACTTCTCTCTAATGGTTGAAACTTGGTTTGTCATGGATTCACTTGGTCCTACTACATCTAGTTACTCATTTAGTGGCATGTGGAACATCTCCAAGAGTTCATCAACTGCGTTCCACATCCTTATGCATGTTTCCTTAGCGTTGCTTATTTTTCCTTGCACATCAGGGTACATGTTCTTCTATTTGTCCAGTAGAATTTGTTTTTTGTCCTAATCCCTCATGGTAAACCTAAGCAATGTCATAGGGGTTATCTTGTATGCATTCTTCCAGTGCTTTATCCTTTCAAATGCTTGTTCCATATCCTTGTATTGGCCTTTTATTTCTCCCAGATAATCAGTCAATTTTGCAATTTCCTCATTGTAGGCCTCCATGAAGAAATCCACATGTTTCTCTTTTAGATGATCCTTAATTTCAGCAGTTGTTTGGGGATTTTGATCACAAGGGTGAGAAAAAGAGAGTCCCTTAACTACCCATGTAAACTAGTAAGGCATAATAGAAAGATGGTTAGCAAGTTAGTGGAGCTGCAAGTTATAAAACAAGATATAAAGAAAGAAAATAGAAACTAAGAATAAGAAACAAACTAAACTAACATAAACAAGAGATGCATGAAATTGAGCACATGAAATGGTTACCCAATAGAACAAAATCTTTGAATTGAATGCACAAAGAGGAGAAACATGGGACAATGAATCCCCTATTCCTCCTAAGGGAGGGTCCTTTGATCCCTCAAAAAATAGAGCTATCACTCTCCAATGGTGAGTCTAAAATGGTGAAAAATACCCAAAGCTTAGCTTCACAATAGGTGTAAATCTTTATCAATGGTACACTAACTCAAAACTAATAGCTCAAGGGAAATATGGCTTTCTCCAAGAGAATTATGAACAACATAACAATGCTATGAATTCTTCTTATTTTTTGCATACAATGATCCTCTATTTATCGGAGGATGGAAATATGTTTTTCAACTAGTTACAAGTGTGAATGGGAGGCCTTTGGAGGTACCTCCCATCCATTTCAGTGATCCCAAGGTGGAATTTTAGGGCGATTTTGGGGTATGGTTGAGATCTACTTCATCCCAGAAGTGGTTGAAGCCTGACCAAAATCATCAATGGATCGTTTCCGCATGCATGTGGGTTTCTTCATTGTCAGTCACACGAACTACGCACTGTGCATGTTGTACATTGTTTTATCCTGTGCAGATGCATGTGCGTTGTCTTTGTTGAATGTGCACGAAATTTTAGGATCTTTTTTGCATATTTTTGTGGGTATCTTTCCAAATTAAATGCAATCCTTCCCTAATTATTGGCAGTATGTTGTGTTGGGTTTTTCATCCATTGTATGTATTTTTTTGCTCAATGTTTTGGTGATAACAGATGCCCCTGATGTGTGAGGTTAGGATCATACGTATAGCTTAAATACATTAATGTTTATTTCTACTGAATTTTTTGTAACAATAGGAGAGTTATGTTATCACTTTGTAATTTCTCAGGATGAGGGAGAAATTGACAAAGGTAATTGTTTCAACCGCTTGGAGTCTTGGATCTAGCCCTCCAAGACTCAGAGAGGGCTCTCTCTATATGTTTTAGATGGGTTTGGTGTAGGATATTAGGCTAGTTATGAGGGATTGGGGTTTTTGGGTTTTAAATGGTTGATTTGGGACAACAAGGAGGGCCATTGGGAAAATGGGGTCTGTGCTTAAATATATGATTCACTCTCTGATCTAGACAAATCTCCTACACAGGGCAAGGTAGTGGAAATGTTGGATTGAATTAAGTTTGAATGGTGTCAAATGAGGAAGAAATAGGGGAGGAGAAAGCCAAGCAAAGGAGCATTTAAGAATTCCTAAACTGAGATTTTAGAAGAGAAACATAAAGATTATCAAGAACCAGATGCAAAGTATTTATCCAATAAATTCTGCTCTATTAATTTTCCTTTGACAATAAGAATTTGAAAACAAATGAAATGATAACTGGAAAAAACTTAACAGAGAAAAGAAACGCCACCAAAACCTCAACACAAGAATCCTGTCAACAACTTGCCTATTACTAATCGATCATTTTGAGATTACAGAAAAAACTTTATGGAATGGCAAGACCCATAGTCTAGCAAAGAAAAACCACTTCATTCCAGGTTGAACCCCCCTTTCATCTTTTACATGTGCATATATAGAAGAAAAATGCCTCAGCCTTCAAAAGACTCGGGCTCTAATTTCCTGTTTCTAATAATAGAAAATGGTTATATGGAATGACACATGTAACCACTAAACTACCTAATTCCTAGGAACTAACTTAACAAAGAATGATTTGAAATCTAGAAATGCCACTTGAGCACCTCGAATGCTAGAGGTTGTTAGAATTTGCTGCCAGCTAGGGAATCTGTGTTCTAACCACTGCCTAAAATGTAGGAAAGATTTTCCATTTGTCATGAATGAATTTAAATTGCCACCTAATGATGATCGAGCTACCATCTACTCCATGAAATCTGGGATAAATATCTTTAGATTACCTCTTTCCCAACTAATCCCTCGAGTCCTGGATCTGCCTCATTTTGTACTGGCTGAATAGGTGCCTTAACTACCAACTATATTGAAAAGGATGCCCCAAAAACAGGGACACTCTGCCACATAAACTTTAAGGAATCTCCTTCAATTGTTACCTCAAATTCTAGACAATTATCTAACTGCTGACTTCACACCTCCAAGTGCCTTCAATTGTCTTCAAATACCTTCAATTGTCTTCAAACACTGGTTAAATCCTTAAAACCTGCAATTTAACTGCTTAAATTATTTGGGGTTCCATCAGTACTTCCTTTGGATGAATTTCTGCTAGACATATATGTTAATCTTCTGCCTTCTTTGAGCTCAATACCATACAACTTAATTTGATATGTCAAGTTTCTGTAGGTTGCAACTTTTCTTGAAAATAAAAAACCCAATCAAAATATGTTTATTGTTATTGTTTGCAATTCAAAACGTTGCCTACTCCTGGGTAATTTAATTTTAATGTAACCCTTTGTGAACTGCGCATATCATCATGGCGTTTCAAACTTGTACTTTGCATTTTAATCATGAATGACCTTTGCCCTAGCATTTTTATTTGGCTCCCTTATAGCGTTCTAGCTCTACTTCATTTTAAAACTCCGGTTACCATCAATACAGTGCATTAACATTTTAACTTGGCCATTGGCATGATCTTCAAACACATGCCTGGAAATCCACTTATATCCTTGCACAGACAGCAAATTGGAAAAATCAATAAGATGTGCCCATAACACTTACGGGCTCAACCATGCAACTACACAACTAGTTGAAACATGATCTCCATTACAAATGGCACATCGTGATCTGAACCTGCACACATTCACTGTCAATGCCTCTGTTTCATCAATTTTGGCAATATGAACACCCCCATCAAACACATTTTTAAATGTTCCCAATCCTCGACCACCAATGAGTACTTGACTTTTCACAACAACCTCTTTCTCTCCAGGAAACACATCTCTGATGGCCTGTTTCACTTCTGCAACTGAAGATACCACAATACCTTTGGGAACTTTCACTCCATATTTTCTCATCAGACTTGCACCCACTGGTATTCATGGATATTTAGATGTTGGACTTGATGTTGCTACCACGATTGCCCCGATCTGACTGTTGTAACAACCATGGTAAGCAACCGAGTAGCCGAGCCTCTCACCATTTTCCTTTTCTATAATGCATTTTACAATCTCCATTTGTGAGGGAAATGAGGGGATTGAGCATGAATTCAATGTTTTTACAACCCCAGCCCCCAACCATGATAAAACTTATGAATAATTTGTCCATTTGCTATGACAACCGTTGCAACCTGATCTTACATGCTAATACTCCTTGTGGGCGTATGCGACTTGAGAAACAACAACACTATCACATTGTTTGGACACCTGTACAGTCACCTTGGCGCATGATCTCCACTACATATGGTGCATCAACATCTGAACCTACACACATTGACTATCAACACCTGGCCATTACTTGACACATAAACTCCGGTCGACACCTGGGTGCACAGAGTAACTTTGTGTTTTTATTTTTAAAGTTTTGGGGATTAATCCCACATGCACCAGCTAGAATGAGTTATTGGTGTTTATATAAGCCAACACTTACAAAGTGTTTCGATGAAGTGAGCCCGAGGCTACCCACTTGTGCTTGGCACCTAACACTTGGGTGCTAGCTTGTTTGTTGTTTCTTTGATAAATAACCTGTGTTGTTGATGACTGCAGGGTGCATGGCTTGAGGATTGTAGAGTGGCCTTCAGGCCCAATTTCTTTTATCAAAATTTACAACCCAGAGATTAGCTCGAGAGCATAATATTGACTTATTAAAGCCAAAATTGGCTTAATAAACCAATTTATTTTTTTAAACAACAAGTGGTCGATCTGCCCAAAATCAATTTTTTTCCCCAAAACACCTAAGAAATAAATTTTTTCTTATAAACCATCTTTATGAAAAAATACAAAAATTAACCTATGATAGAAGTTAAGAAGTGTTGAGAGTTTTATGTCGCCTTCACATTTTCACTATACGCCATGAGTCATCTGCGTTATACCGAAAATATGCCCGAAATAGATATCAGACAGAATACTAATTTTCCCTATAAGTTATAGAGTCCTAACAAGTTGTAGTTGTTGTTGAAGAGGGATTGTAAGAACATCCCATCAAAGGAAGATGGGATTGATAGTAGTGTCAAAATTCTCTGAAAACGTAAATGTAAAGTTGTAACTTTGTACAAATGAGGCGAGCATACCACATGCTCGTGTCATGAAACCAAAACAATATGAGTGTAACTGAAAGTTTTTTATGAAGTGGATATTTGTATCACCCTCGAGGGCATCATTAAACGGAAAATGAGCATTATGTAGAATGAACTAGCTCTAAAGTGAGTGGTGAATGAATCAAGGGAATTGATGGCCTATCAATTTTAGAGGTCTTCTGCGGCTACTAAAAAACTGCAACGACCGTATACTAAGACCCACCGTAACATGAAACATTGTTGGAGATGAATGTTATGGGGATCAATGACATAAACAATCAATGAGGACTCTTTCTGTGTCATCTGAGACTACTCATTGATAGTGGAATGAGAGACAAGATACTTCCACCTTCCTGGAAACTTGTGTTGATGTCGACATGAAAGGTGATGCGACTGCAAGAAGAAAAGAGCTTCTTGACATCCAATTAATCAAAATGATATTAGGAACTGTTATGGATGAATTGGTGACATGGTCAAAACTCAAACTAGAGGGGATGCAAGAACTGCCCTTAGTTGGGGAAAACGCGATGATGGAAACAACCATAAAACATGATCTGGTGTCATGGGGATGACCAAATATTTAGGTAAACTATGATGAAGGTGTAAAATCACAAAGTAGTGGATGATGGGACAAAATACAGATTTTGAGGACAAAGGTGTCGGTGGAATTCGATATTTTTGTCTATGGTAGGGATAAATTTGCAAAAATGGTGATGAGAGTGTAATGCCCCAACCAAGGGAGACATGGATTGTTGTGTACCAAGGAAAAAAAAAATCCATCAACTACGATGGAAAAAATATATTTTATTTGTTGAAGCTTGAAATGTGTTTTATACAATTACCAAATAAATAAAGAATAATGGGTTTGAAAGTACACATACAAAAACAGGTGCCCTGATGAAGACTGGCTTGGCCTCATGGGGCACAAGTAAGGGAATGTAATTGATGAAGGGTGGGGGGCCCATGGGTGGGTTTCTGTACCAAGTATATGGATGGAGGATGAAATTGAAAATAGGAAATTGATGTTGGATGATATGGAAGGTTAATGATAATGTGGAGGTGCATTTAATGTAACCAAGAACATGATGTGGGAGTCTATAATGGGGTGGTTAGTATGATTATGAGGAATAAGTATGAATTTCTTACTATGGGGTGTAACACTACCAGGAATCCCAATCCTAATGGATAGAAAAACATGTGTTAATATTCCAAGGGGTAAATATATGTGGGACAACTCATGGAGGTGAGAATGTTATTGGTTGAGAGTACGAGAATGCAATGGAGGTGATGGTACCATAGACCTAAGTGTGGGGATCCTAAGGATAAATGTCAAGGGGTGTAACTGGGATATGTAGTTGTTTTCAAATGGCGTGAGTGCATTCCAATTTTGAACATATACCTAGAGGGGCCATAGGGTGGCCAAGACTGAATGGGTTGTATATTGTTGTACCAAGTACCTACACACACAAACATCAAATACCCGAAGTCAAAAATATCTGATGATAAAGAACATATGACAGTTATTTGATATAAATGATAGTGAGGAAGCATATTTGAGATTTTGACATTAGTGGGGCAAATGGCCCCTTGATGAAAATTTTGGGTGCCCCTCGAAGGAGGCCAAGGAACAATGAGTTCCTAGAAGAGGTAACCCTTAAAGGAAGGTAGGGTATGATGAGTTCCTAGAAAAATAAACTCTCGAAGGGAGGCTAGGGAACCCTACGTTCATGAAAAAGGAACTCCTTGAAGGAGGTCGCAAAAAAATGAGTTCCTAGAAAAAGGAACTCCCTGAAGGAGGTCGGGGAACCATGGGTTCTCGAAAAAGGAACTCCCTAAGGGAGGCCACGAAACAATGGGTTCTTGAGAAAGTCACTCCCTGAAGGAGGTCAAGGAACCATGGGTTCCCGAAAAAGGTATTCCCTAAGGGAGGCCATAGAACAATGGGTTCCTAAGAAAGGAACTCCCTGGAGGAGGTTAGGGAATCATGGGTTCCTAAAAAAGGCACTCCCTAAGGGAGGCCACAGAACAATGTGTTCCTAAGAAAGGAACTCCCTGAAGGAGGTTAAGGAATCATGGGTTCCCTAAAAAGAAACTCCCTAAGGGAGGCCATGGAACAATGGGTTCCTGAGAAAGGCACTCCCTGAAGGAAGCCATGGAATCATGGGTTCCCAAAAAAGGAACTCCCTAAGGGAGGCCACAAAACAATGGGTTCTTTAGAAAGGCACTCCTTGAAGGAGGTCAGGGAATTATGGGTTCCCAAAAAAGGAATTCCCTAAGGGAGGCCATAGAACAATGAGTTCTTGAGAAAAGCACTCCTTGAAGGAGGCAGGGGAATCATTGGTTCCCAAAAAAAGGCACTCCCTAAGGGAGGCCATGGAACAATGGGTTCTTAAAAAGGAAACTCCCTAAAGGAAGACAGGGAATAATGGGTTCTTGAACAAGGCCCTCCCTAATGGAGGCCAAGGAACAACAGGTTCTTGGAAAAGGAACTCCCTGAAGGAGGCCAAGTTTCCCAATGGAGGGGACTAAAAATAACCAAGGCTAAGAGGGCCTTGCCACAAGAAGTAATGAAACTATATTAGTTTATCATGTTGATTTGGCCATGTGGCTTTTAATCACATGATGTATGGGAGCACTAGACACAAGGTGGTGCTATAATGGTTCCCATGAAGCATATATTGTGAGTTGGTGTTGTGTCGAGAGCTAGGTATTATGGGACCAAGGTGGGAAGTGGTACTTCCCCATATATTATGATATGAGGGATGGGGGAAGGCTTGGTGCCAAATACCCAATATTATGGACCACAAGTAAAATAGTAGGAAGTTTAAATTTGAACATCCACAAAAGAGGATCTAAAAAAGTGTATCGAATACATTATTTTGTGTAATATCTATTGGGGTGTTGGTACTTTAAATTGTGTGGTAATATCTCCACCATCTGTTATCACCAACATATGTTATCACCAAAAAATCACTCAGACAAATACAGATGATGGATGAAAAACCCAACACATCATACTACCAATAATTATGGAAGGACCACATTCAATTTGGCAAGATACCCAAGAAACTATGAAAAAAAGATCCTGAATTTTTGTTCACATTCAACAAAGACAGTGTGCACACATCCGCATGGGCTAACACAATGTACAACGTGCACAATGCATGGTCTAGGTGACTAACAATCAAGAAACCCATGTGGATGCAGAAACAATGCATTTGTGATTTTGGGAGGGCCTCAACCACTTCTGGGATGAAGTAGATATCAACCATACCCCAAAATCTCCCTAAAATTTCTCCTTTGGATAACTGAAAGGGATGGGAGGTACCTCCAAAGGCCTCATATTCACACTTGCAACTAGTTGAAAAATATATTTCCATCCTCCTATAAATAGAGGATCATTGTATGAAACAAAGAATAAGAATCTATAGCATTGTTGTGTTGTTCAAAATTATCTTGGAGAAAGCCATCTTTCACTTCATCCATTAGTTTTGAGCTAGTGTATCATTGAGAAATATTTACAACTCTTGTGAAGCTAAGCTTTGGGTATTTTTCACCATTGTAGACTCACCATTGGAGAGTTATAGCTATATTTTTTGAGGGATCAAAGGACCTCCCCTTAGGAGGAATAGGGGATTCATTGTCCCGTGTTTCTCCTCTTGGTGTACTCAATTCGAAGATTCGGTTCTATTGGGTAACCATTTCATGTGTTCAATTTCATGCATCACTTGTTTATGTTAGTTTAGTCTGTTTCTTATTATTAGTTTATATTTTCTTGCTTTATATATTTTTTTCTAACTTGCAGGTCCACTAACTTGCTAACCATCTTTTTGTTATGCCTTGTTAGCTTACCAAGGTAGTTAAGGGACTCTCTTTTTCTCACCCTTGTGATCAAAATCCCTAAACAACATGATTGGTCATCATGGAACTGGGGTCCCTGATATCCCTGTCAATGACAAGAGATGATCTTATTTGAGAGGGAGTAATGACCTTATCAATGGAGATGATATTAGAGGGTGCACTAATTGAATTGTTAGGACCCTACTAGCATTGTATAGAAGAACCTAGATGGAGGTTATCACTAGAATCAATGAAATAAGTAGTGGCCTCAAAGAAGTCTTCATCTTTTGGGAAGAATGTAGTTGAGAGTTCATGTTTTATTTTGGGTTTGGGGAAAGAAAAATGCATCGATGCCCCCAAGGATGAATGAATCCAACCATCCTCCAAGCCCAAGTGGTGAGGAGGTGGTTCTCGAGGCATGGGCTCATTTGTAATGGAAGTGAATGTTGCACGACTAGTGGCAGTGGACACATAGTGCATGGACTCAATGTGAGCAACATAATTGGATATTATATTATGAGAATATTGAGAGAGGGGATCAATGTAGGAGAATTGATCGATGGTGATGATGTGTCCCTCATGTGGGAATATCATGACTTGAAATATTGAATACACCACAACACTCATGGCATAGATGAAATCATGAACCGTGAGACTATTGTAATCCATAGGACAATCCATGACAATGACATTGATCAACATTTTCTTACCACCTAACTCAATGGAGATATTAGGTAAGATCCCTAAGGGGGGGGAAATTCTACCATTGAATTCTCTTAACTCAATCATCGATGGGATAAGCGTAGGGGAGAATATGTGTTTCCAAGATGATGAGGACATAATGCATGAGGATGCCCCATCATCTATAATACATCAATAAACTGTAAAGGTGCTAACAATGACTTTTATTTTAAATAGTGTAGAAAATGGCAGTCGTGCTTGGATAAGTTGATACCAATCAAAGGTGATGGCCCATGATGGGTTTGGGTATACACTTCCATTTTCCTGACAAGGATAGGGTTGTAGATTTTAACCTTGTACATTATTTATTGCAGAAATATTTTCAATAAAAGAACAAAAAAGATACAATGGCAAATACAAACATCACATAGATATTTTTCCCCTGGAAACCCAAACCGAGAAAACCAGCATAGTCTATATTCATTCATAGTATTACATTGTTTACAATACAATATAAATATAGGATCCAATGACATCCAAAACCCTAACCCAATGAACTGTATTAGTAAACAACCCTAATTCCTTAACCGGAAATAGAAAACCATCGACAAAGAAACCATGTGATGAAAAAATACTTAAATATGTGACACGTTTCCCGAGGTAGAATTTTTTTTCTCGGGGGCGTTGCCCCCGAACCTCCATGTGGGGGGTATTCGTCCCTTGCACCCCCCCTCAAACCCCCCTGCACGCTCAATGCAACGCACAGAAACTATTACTCGTGAAAAGAATATAACACATACCCAACCTTCTCCCACTTGTTGTTTTCTTTGCATACAGGGGGTTATAGGGTTACATAGTCAACAATCTAGGGAAGCAATGCCCATGGATCCTCTACACCAAGAGAAATTCTCAGTGCTCATAGATTTTGTTAATGAATCTGAAACATTCTTCAAAGTGTCCACCTTCATCAACAATACTTTCTTTCTTCAACCATGTCTCTCACAAAGTGATATTGAATATTAATATGCTTTGTCTTTGAATGATAAGTTGGGTTCTTTGCCAGAAAAATTGCACTCTGACTGTCACAATCTATCCTTACATCTTGTTGTACCAACCCAATACCTTAACACAATCTATATAACCATATTTCTTCCGTACTTTCATGAGTGGCTTCCATGTATTCAACTTATATAGTTGAAAGTGCCACTACAACCTATCTTTTGCTCATCCATCTTATTGCTCCTCCAAACAAATTAAACACATAGCAACTTGTATATCTCCTATGATCTAGATACCCATCCCAGTATGAATCCACAAAGCCATGTATATCCACCACTCTGTCCAATCTCGGTCTTCCTTGGTAGCACAATCCATAG
Organism: Picea sitchensis; assembly: GCA_010110895.2. Lineage (NCBI taxonomy): Eukaryota > Viridiplantae > Streptophyta > Pinopsida > Pinales > Pinaceae > Picea > Picea sitchensis. The sequence goes on from SNQJ01S0019584.1 coordinate 51,535, forward strand.
ATAGTAGTGCCACACAAATACCTGAAAACCATTTTTATTGTTGTCCAATGCTCCTTCCTTGGTTTTGACATATACCTGCTCAGAACTCCCACTGTTTGTGCAATGTCTGGTCTAGTACAAACCATTTCATACATCAAACTTCCAACTTCACTCGCATACAGAACACGAGACATGTCCTCCTCCTCTTCATGTGTCTTGGGATAATGATCCACAGATAACTTTACCCCAACAGGAATAGGAACCTTGACCAGTTTACATTCCTGCATATTAAACCTCTACAATATTGTCTCAACATATTTTTTATAATTTAACCAGAGTTTCCTCTTTTTTCGATGTCTTTTAATTTCCATGCCCAAAACAAAATTTGAAGCACTGAGATCCTTCATGTCAAATTTAGAGGACAATTGAGTTTTCACATCCTAGATAATCTCCTTGTTGTTTCGTATCAGCAACATGTCATCCACATACAAGACCAAATAAATCAAATGATCACCAATTAATTTAAAATACACGCAATGATCCTCTTTGCTTCTTGTGAAGCCAAGTCCCATCATATAAGTATCATTTTTTTTATACAACATCCTTTGTGATTGTTTTAAACCATACATGGACTTTTTTAGCTTGCATACTAGCTCCTTCTTTCCCTTCACAACATAACCTTTTGGTTGCTTCATATAGATTTCTTCTTCCAAATCCCCATGTAGTAATGTTGTCTTCACATCCATCTTTTCTACTTCAAAATCAAATGCAACAACAACATATAACATAAATATTATAGAGCTTAACTTGGCAACAGGAGAAAAAATCTCACCAAAATCAATTCCCTCAACCTAGGAATAATCCTTTGCTACTAACTGAGATTTGTATTTCTCCACTTTTCCTTCTGCATTCGGCTTCTTTTTAAATACATGTTTTCTTCCAATGGGATTTTTTCCAGTCGGCAACTCCACTATATCCCAAGCCTAATTCTTATCCAAAGATTCCATTTCTTTGTCCATGGCCCTTTTCCAGAGATTTAGCCTCTGAATCCACTACCTCCTTGAGAGTTCTAGGATCATCATCAGTAATAGACAAAGAAAAAATTGAACGAAAATCAGATGGAGTATACCTTTCTGATTTCCTTCTTTCTCGAACCAATCTTCTCAATACTGGAGTATGAGGATCTTCTTCTTCTTATTCTTGTTCTTCTGTAGATTATGATTCGTCATCCTTTAAATAAAACTCTATTTTCTCTGGTTCTTCCTTACTTGGTAGGACTTCCTATTTAACAACATCCTTCATTTCTCTAAATACAACATCTCGGCTATCCACTACCTTCTTAGTTGCTGGGTTCCAAAGCTTATAACCTTTGAGACCATCTTTATATCCTGTCAGGGTTCCAAAGCTTATAACCTTGAGACCATCTTTATATCCAATAAAGATACACTTTTCAGCCTTCTTATCTAGCTTACTCATGTTTTCCTTTGGAACATGAACATATGCATCACAACCAAATACCTTGAGATGTGTGAGAGAAGGTTCCTTACCAGTCCATACCTCTTGTGGAGTCTTGTCATCCAACGTTGATGCGGGTGATATGTTGACTAGGTAACATGCATTACCCACTGCCTTTGGCCAGAATTCTTTCCCTAACCCGACACCACTGAGCATGCACCTTGCTTTTTCCATCAGCGTCTTGTTCATCCTTTCTACAAATCCATTCTGTTGAGATGTATATGGAGTAGTCTTTTTCCTTACTATACCACACTTCTTACAAAATTCATCAAATTCATTCACACAAAAATCTCTGCCATTATCTATCCTCAACACCTTAATTGTTTTCTCTATTTGATTCTCAACAAGAGCCTTAAACTCTTTAAACCTGTAAAAGACTTTAGATTTCTTCCTGAAGAAATATATCCAAGTATTCCTATAGAATTCATCTATAAATGAGACATAGTACATAGATTTTCCCAATGATGGGACCGACACAGGTCCAAAAACATCATTGTGAACTAGCTGTAAAATTACTTCTACCCTCGTTGCACTAGATGGGAATCTTACCTGATTATGCTTCCCATATACACAATTTTCATAGAAATCAAAATACAAAGAGCAGTTAGACATACCTTTACCATGTAGTAGTCGAAGACCCTTCTCTCCGATATGCCCTAGTCTTTGATGCCATAGCATAACCTTTTCTCCAGAGACTGTAGGAGTTATTTCTTCTTCAATTCCAATATGAGGAACAATGGAACTATTACGCCCATTACTAATAGTTCTTCCTTGAATCTTATATAGAGTTCCAAACTGAACTCCCTTCAACAACACCATTGCTCCTCGAACCATCCTGCAGATTTCCTTTTCAAATATTTTTTTTACCCTTGCATCGTCCATTTTTCTTACAGAAATCAAATTTCTAGCCAAACCTGGGATGTGTAGAACACTAGGCAGTGTTCTAATCCTTCCATCTATGAGCCTCAACTTGACTTTTCCTCGTCCTATCATTCTGTTTTTCGAATCATCACCTAAGAAAACATTACCTCCATCATACCTTTCATATTCGTAGAACCATTCCCTATGGGGAATCATATGAAAGGATACACCAGAGTCAACTAACCATGCCTTATGATCTGCATGTGTGCTTGAAGAAGCTAAGTACACATCCCCTCCTTATTCCTTGGAGGTTTTTTCTTCCGTAGAAGGAGATTATTCACATCCCTTCTTTTTCTCAACTTTGGATCTACACTGCTTCTTGTAGTGCCCTTCTTTTCCACATATCCAATATACCTTTACAAACTTTATGGGAGATTTAGATGTAACATTAGAGTTAGATCTCCCACTTGAGAACTTAGATCTATTTCTTTCCTAGGAACATCCTCTTGCAAATAATGTGTTTGTGCTCTGTCCTTCCATATCCTTCCATCTCATCTCCTCTGAAAACAAGGATGAGACCACTTCATCAAACTTCAAGAAAATTGTATTACTACCTATGCCCACAACCAGACTATCCTAGGAGTCTGGTAAAGAATACAGTAAACTGATACATTTATCTTCATCTAAAATTTTAATCTCAACAAATACTAACTGACTTACCACAATATTGAAGGCATTCAAATGATTTACCACCGGGTCTCCATCTCTCATCCGCAGGTTATACAACTTCTTTCTCGGGAATAGTTTATTTACTAGGGACTTAGACTGATACAAATTTCCTAACTTTTCCCATAAATCCTTGGATGTAGCTTCCTCTCACACATTCAGTAATACTGAATCTGAGAAGCACAATCAGATTGTGCTCTTTGCCTTCTGATCCAACTTTTTCCATTCATCTGTTGAAGTTTCTGTAGGTGCAGTACCTGGATCTGCCGTGATCCACTGATCTCTATCCACCAATAGATCTTCCATATTGAGCTTCCATGGCTCAAAACGTTTCTCTCTAAACTTCTTGATCTCCATCTTCGAATTGCTTTCCATTTTTTTTCACCTAAAAAATCAATACCACAAATCTCCCACTTTAACAAGGCTTATCATAGTCTCAATCCAAACCCTTGACCACAAAGGCTTCCCCCTGAAGCCAACAAAGCTATGATACCAAATGTAGATTTTAACCTTGTACAATATTTATTGCAAAAATATTTTCAGTAAAAGAACAGAAAAGATACAATGGAAAATACAAACATTACACATATATTTTTCCCCTGGAAACCCAAACTAGGAAAACCATCATATTCTATATTCATTCATAGTATTACATTGTTTATGATATGACGCAGAACCCCTGACCCTCGGGATGAGATCTGCACAGGATCATTCCAAATTCTCCTCGAGCCGAATTGGCTCCTTTGGTTCCCTACTGAAACCTTCAACGAATCCATAGGTCCTTCGTGAAAACCTGCCTTGTGCAACTTAACACCAGGCGCGAGTCTTACATCTCCATGCGACCACAACCTGGGCCTTAGCGCAAGCGCTTTTCAAAACTCACGAGTTCGTGATTTGAAGACCCTTGACTCCTCTTTCTCCAAATGTCGATACCCGAGATGCAATATGGGTATGGCTCCTCCTTGTTAGCACCTCTACAAGTGACCACCGACTACGGCCTAACTCTAGCACCCCTCACAACTCGCAACTTCGAGAGTTGGAGTGTTGAGCCCTCGTGCTCCTCCTTTGGAAATCCCCGAAGCACGATAACTCAACAATGATTTGACCCCTTCCAAGGTGATGTGTGTCCACCACCTATCACCCACTTCCATATTTCTCTGGGCGTTTGTTGTTACGCCACCTATCAACCACTTCTGCATTTTCTGTGCACTCTATGCTTGTGCCACCTATCAACCAAGCGGTCCCCACCTAAAATATGTGACACATGTTCGTACAAGCCCTCGGTGCTCGGCACTTCACGACTTCTGTAGTAGAAAAGAATTCCTTTCAACCCCCGAACCCTCGATACGCGATAACACACGGAGGTTCTGATCCAATAGTTCTCTCGTGGCTTGGATCCAACGGTCTGGATCTCCTTCCCTACTCCTCGTGACTCGGGACTTCACAAAAACCAAGAATTTGGTCTGCCCTCCAAACTCATGAACCCTGAATTCGCGAAATGATCCAGATCTCTACCACCTGTCCTTCAAAATGGACGATCCTGATGCTTTTCGAGACTTGACAAGCCCTCTTCCTTCTGCTGTTATGAGGTTTAAACCTCGCGTACCTTTTCTAGATCTGATGGCTCATAGAAAATCAACACGTTTCCTCCAAGATCCGACGGCTATCGATCCTTGGTGCTATATCTGATGGCCTAGATCTAATCTCCTGCATCCTCTTCTATGTGCTTGGACATAGACTCCAATGGTATAGATCTCGTCCTCTGTCGATCCAATGGCTATTGTTGCTCCTTCCTGAGCACGCGCTCTCTCTGAACCTTGGAAGATTTTGAACGCTTCAAAGGCTGGAACCTTTGTTCTTTATCCCGTGAGTCCAGGACCTTTAGTCTCGCCTGCATTACTAAAAACTCTACCTTCTTGAGCTTTGTTCACTCTGAAACCTCAAAATGTTTCTTAACCTCTGCACTCCTTGCAGGGTCCCTGCACACAACTGTGCTATCTTTCCTGATCTTTTCCCTACTCAAACCTCTAAGGGATTCAACCCTTGCCTTCTCCTTCTCAAATGGAGATTGATTCCCTCTTGGAAGCCTCCCATTCAAGCACTCCTTACTGAACCTACAGGGTGTTTAGTAACCCTGTGAGTGTCTTCCCTATGACACTTCCCTTATCTCAGAACTCGAAAGAGATTTATTCTTGGTCCACTCCTTGCACTCGCTCGATGCCCTCCTGGTAGAGCTTCTACAGAATCTCCAGTGACTCTGGCTTCTCACCAAACTCGAAATAGAGTTATCCTCAATGCATCCCATACATTTGCTCAATGCCCTCCTGGCAGAGCTTCCATAGAACCTTCAGTGATTATGTTATCCCTGTGCCTTCCTCTGCACAGTCTTACCTCCAAGGTGTTCAACAACCTTGAGGTTTCTCCCTGGGTCAATGACTTCCTGTGGTGCGCCCTCTTAGCATGTCTTTATCTAAATTCCACAGAATTTAGAAGTGCACTCTATGCACTGGCTTACATAACCCATAGTGTTATGTCATGCAACCTCTTGCATGAAGCCACAAAGAACTAGACCTGGAATCAAAGAACCCAATAGACAATGACTTATGTATGTAACCTGCAAATGAAAACTAATACACATCTACAACATATCATAAACACATAAAGACATTCATCAGCAAACACAGAATAACATGCAGGAAAAACTGCTCTGTTTGTATTAATCTAGAATGCCTGATTACAATGTGTTCGAGCTTGAACTACATAGAGTCTCAACTTTCCTCTCCTATCAAATCTATTCTTTGTTCTACTCTTCCCTTCTCTCTACCTTCTCTACCGACTCTTCTGACTAACTCCTACAGATACAAAGGATCTTTTTACAAAAGGGGCTCCTCGAGCTCTTCCCTCCATCTCACCAACTCTCATTAAATTACATTAAATTACATTGAATGGTTGTCTAGTCCGAATCATATCTAGATATCATCCTTACAACCATTAAAGACGGTTTCTAATCATATCCTGTGCACATGTGTGGCTTTGGCTCTTCGTCCTTACAAACATTTAGTACAATTTTCAAAATTTGAAAAACGAGAGGATTGTGCCTCTCTCCTTCCATTGAATGCATGCTTGATGTGTTGGCTAGCTGACACTTGATGACATGGAGTGATGCTTCTGCATCATGATACAATATACATATAGGAGCCAACGACATCCAAAACCCTAACCCAATGACCTGGATTAGTCAAAAACCCTAATTCCTTAACCGAAAATAGAAAACCATCGGTAAAGAAACCGTGTGCCGAAAAACCACCTAAATATGTGACATGTTTCCTGAGGTAAAAATATTTTCTCGGTGGTGCTACCCCCAAACCCCCACACGGGGGGTATTCTACCCCCTACATCCCCCTATGTGCCCAACATAATGCACTACTACTCATTCAATGAATATAACAGATACCCAACAAGGGTCTAGTAGACATTGTGTTACTAGAGGTGGAAGGGGTGCCCCCAAGTCTACATGACTGAGCATCAGTCATGAGATATATTGGGTGTGAGGGGGGATTACCCATGTGATGGGTGAAAAATGATTTTAAGGTGCAGGAAACCTTACCTGATGGATTAATGGGTGCATGTTGGGGGAGGGGGAACGTCAAAGTAGTGTAAGGAGAACTACTAATTGTATTGTGTTGCGTGCACTCCAAACGAACTGCTTGGACTAGATCTGGAGTGAGTTCAGGGTATTGATGGGATGGTTTAACATATATATCACAAAATTGGTAAGGGTGATTATTCCATGTATGGTTGGTATATATATGCTTGGTTTGATTTTAGTTCTGGTGGGCACTATGAGTTCTCCCATCTGTACAAGCATTTCCCCCATGGCATGGGAACTAATAGTAGGTGATTATATTCTTACTCCTTGTGTGTGATGGTGATCCAGATGGATTTTGGTGGCCTCCCACCTATTCCAACTTGCTCATTTTAGTAGTTTTCCAGTTCGACAATTTTTTCCTAGTTTTCGGGTCCCTAAATTCTAGGGTCGTTTTGAGGCCCTAAACAACGTTTTTAGGGCTCACCACAGTCAACATGCGTAGGGATTGCCACATGAAACATGTGTGTTCCTTATATAGACCTTTCCAATGGGATATCATGTGCCTAAAACGAAGATCATATGAAAAATTTACGACCCCAAGAAGTTGATGTACTAACTTATCGAAACAAGGCCCACATGACTTTTGGTGCTTCATCTCCCAGGGTTAGGTTTTTGGATGTCTAGGGTTTTTGAAATTCCTTTTTATTGTAAAAAATCCTTAAGAGTCTCATTGTAATCATATTTTAGTGAAGGAGTGCAGTCGTCACATCTCTTCTCAAAGATAAGCCACCACCATTCTAGCAAACTTGTTTTCCGCTACATTTTATAGTTTCAACGTATTTCCTTATTGAATAGAAACCAATTTTATTCTCTATCTGTTATTTTGTGTTAAGCATATTTTGATAATAATATGCATTTATTTCATTTTTCTAATAAAATTCAAATCAGTGGTATCAGAGCGGTCTTCTCCTTGTCGTTCCTAATACATGTCCCCAACAAGGTTAGGGTACAAAGAATTGGCTCTCAAGATTGTTTCTCTTCAGGACAAAATCTCTCGCATGTCCAAGATACCTCTCATGGCAGTAGAAAATAAATATGAAAGAACAAGAGATCCCTTCAAAATGTTACTCGAGGAAGCCCTCACGCAATAGAGGAACGAGATGATGGATAGTTTTTCACAAATACTTTGGCGGCTACCAACAGGCGGTGCATCTTCCTCAAACGGAGGAGCCCCCCCTTCAAGGTACAAATCAACTTCGATATTACTATATTTGAAGGTCAGATAGACGCAGATGTTGTATACAAATGGTTGAATCTGCTAGAATGGTATTTCTTTGTCCATAACTTCTTGAATAGATAAAATATTATTTTTGCGCTCGTCAAAGTTGTTCCCCATGTCAAATATTGGTGGGAAACTTTCTATGAGTAGAAGGAAATAGAGGAACTCTCATTATTTACAGTCGCGGTCACCTGGGAGTCCTTCAGGGATGCTATTAAGAAACAATACTAACCTGTTGGAAGTTATGATGGCCTGTATACAAAATGGACCATATTGTGTCAGGAAAGAGATCAAGTAGTGCCTGAGTTTAAAAATATCTTCCATACCTTGCGCACCAAGATGGGTATCAAATATTCTGAGCGACATATGGTGCTCAAGTATTATGGTGGTATGCATAGATACATCCAATATGAAATGGAGTTTCTAGACATATCATCCTTGGGCACAACCTACCGATATGTCATAAAAATTGAGAAGAAGCTCAAACAAAAGATGCGATAATTTTGGCTTAGGAACCCCTCACATCAAAATCCATGAAAGGGTGGCCCCAATCCGTAGAACAAAGGATAGAGAAAAGATAGATCACCTTAGGAAAACCAGTCCAGGCCGCAAGAAAATACGGACATCGAAAAGAAAAAGAAATATACCAGGAAGTTGTGCGACTTCCATAAGAGCCCATGGTATAACATTGTTTATTTCCGCTCAAAGTAGTCATTGGTGGCTGAGGTTAAAGCCTCTGAATCAGATGTGGGTTTTGAATATGAGTTAGAACCATAAAGGGGGAGACAAATCATTGATGTAGAACTCAGTGCTACTATTGCTACCACCAAGCTCTAGCCCAGTGAACCAGACGAGCCAGAGGAAGGAGAGCACCTTTTTCATTCACAGATGTGGGTGAAGGGTACCCCACTACACTTCATCATTGATAGTGGTAGCCAGAAGAACCTCATATCAATAGAGGTTGTCAAGTGACTCGCCTTGCCGAAAATGTCGCACCCACATCCCTACACCATTGGATGGCTCTGCCAAGGAAGTTTTTGGTGATTGCAACTATGTGAGACATTCTCCAGGACACAAACCTAAGAGAGAGCCCCTAAGATGGGTGTTTGGTTCCTATATGATATAGATCTAGAATGTAGATATGGCCTCGTCCTTACAGAGAGTTGAGAATAACTCCAAATGATTCTCATGTGTAACGCAATGAGAAAGTAGATATGCAGAGTTGGACGTGCATGTGGTTGAGCACATGGTGAACATGTGAAATACCAAAGTGTTGGGTGCATTGTCATGAGACATAAATGAAGATGGTGTCTTTGAGCATAGATTTGATGAGAAAATCCAGATGACTCTCCTATGTAATGCAGTGGGAAAGAAGATATGTTGAGTGGACGTGCCTGTGGACGAGCATAGGTGAACATGATCCTAGTGACTGAGCACTAGTGAAGAAGTGGTTCTTATGTGTAATGCAGTGAGCCAGAGATATGGACATCCCTATGGATGTGCCCCTAGTGGATGAGAACTAGTAGGTGTATAAGATCCCTTGCTATATTGTTCAAGAGTCAAACCTGCCTGTAACCTTAATTGTAATGTAAAGGGTACAGGTCAGCCTTGTTAGCACTCTGTAAATTTTGTCCAGCTAATAGAAAAACAACAAAGATAACTATTTCAACCATCTTTAGAGTTGAGGCACTAGCCTTCTCAACTCAAAGAGGGCTCTCTCGTGTTACTTGATATTTCTTTAGAAATCGGTTGCTAGATTTGTTTTTTTGGGGGGGGTTTTAATAAATGTGTTGGCCAAGAAGAGGAGGGACACTTTGGGCTATGAAGTCAAAATTCTGAAAGTGAATGAAAACAATAATCAGCTAGTAGAACGCTCCAAAGGATAAAGTATAAATGAGGCAATGAATCTGAGTTGTAAATTGAGTTTTATTAGAGTGGCAAAAGGAAGGAGAAAACAAATAACTGCATCAGAGAATTACTTAAATGAATTCTGAATTAGTTAGGAAGAAAATTACACACAATTTAAATTGTTTAAGCCAAGAGTGTCACAAGATGAATTCTGGGCCTTTAACTCTCCAATTTAAATAGAATAAAATGAAAATGGAATAAAATATCACAGGAAATACATATGATGAAGGGAGACGAAACTCATATCACCACCATTAGAATATTTTCATAGAGACTTCAAAATATTATGCATATACATTCAATTCAGTTCTAGAAAATTACAACAGAGTTCAGAACAACTAGAATTGTGCCCTTGCACTTCATCCCACTATTAATACACTCGGAACCTCTAATACTTATACAATTTGAGTTCCTTCAGTGTGCAACCGGTTACAATAACTTAAATGAAATTCTCTACAATGATTACAAATGACAGTTCTCAGAAAAAAATGTTTCATGATCCCTGCAGATTCCTCTGATGCTCCATCTCCTTCCTCTGCCACGTTCTCTTTGAAATGTCACTTATACTCTTTCAAATACAATTGCATTTATCCATATTCTCATTAAACATTTGGGAATAATATATTTGAAATAAAAATAATTCCCAAATATTTTCTATCCTGTAGAATTGAATTTCCATAATTTAATTCATGCTCGTGGTTCTTTAAAACCATGTCTTGATTTTCCCAATTCACCATTTAACTCTATAAAACCTTTTCACCGTGAGGAGGAATCTCATTTATTAGAAATTCGATAATTGTTGTTGAAATGCACTCCTAGAAAAATGTTGCACATAAAACATATGATAAATGTTTGCATTTATTGTATCAGGCTTGGGATGGAGTGGTTTAAGCCAAACTACTTTTACCCCCGATATGCACCACATAAAACGCGTGTCCAATCACCAAACCACTGGTTTATTCCCCAGCCCACCTTCACATTATTAACCTCCTCTCTACTTCAATTCTCGATATGTATGTGCACCCTCCATACAACCTTTGACTTTTCCACATTATAAATTGAGATTCATGCCCATGATCTGACATGATTCCATAAATTAAATATTGGATTAAATATTCATATAAATATTTTAAAATAAAAATATTTATATTAATAATAATAAACCCTTTTTTCTATTTTCTAAGGACTTTGGGCATATGAAGCTTAACACGTGACTTTGTGGATAGGATAAGGGTGCTTAATAAAAGGAATATTTTTTATTTTCAACGAGAATATGAAAATAAGGGTAAAAATGAATGAAGTGATGGAACTAAGGGATTTAGATAAACATTAAGGCTAGGTACAGGTTTGGGATATTCGCCAAATTTTTTACTCATGGAGGACATGACTATTTTGGATGATCAGTTGAGTGAAGAATTTATGTGATGGGAGCTTGACGGAGCTGGTGAAAAAATTTGAAAATTTGAGTGGAAAAATAATACAAGGACAAGATGCTTTGAGAAAAATTAATACAAATTAGTAGGTGATAACATAGGCTCTTATTAGGGATGTTATCCTCTCTGCGAGGTAGCAAAGAAAAATATACCACATTCCTAATCCATTGGGTTGCTCCCAAAACATGTGTGTGTACCCTACTCCAACCGGTCACCAGTGTCTACTGAAAACCAAACTCTGCACATTACTATCAAATGGATATTGAACACTGAATACACTGCTAAACGCTGGCTGTACACCCTACTAGAAATCCAAACTGAAAAATGCTTGACCAACAATCTTATTTTCACACTCATATCTACTCTAAAACTTCTAAAATGAATACTCAATCAAGTGATGCTAAAGTGTCAATGCAACCAATCAAGGAATTGGCTTCCCAATTTTTTTCTTCTCACATCTTTCTTAAGCAGACAAACAAATGTAAAACATGGCAGCTGAAAGCAAAATTTGAATCCAAAACATGGGCTTATGAATGAAACAAATTAATCCTTCACTAAAGACTGTAATAGGATGGCCACGGGATCTTGAAAACCATGAAAAATCATTTCTTCTTGATGAGAAAAAATAGATAGAAAATCCTCTTTCATAAGTGTTTGTTGCTATTGCTCTATTTCTTCTATTTTGAGAACATTTTCAAATGAAATGGCAGAAATAGGTTTTTCTACTCTTCCATGCATATCAACAAAAAAATGCATACATTCTTGAACATATTCAAATGTGAAAACCATATTATGTGCATCCTCTTGTTCATCAAACAATTCTGATTTGGTTTCATTACACTTCTAGAAATTTGTTTGAGGACTGTCATTTTGAATTTCAAATGAATGAATGGAAATAAGTTCCCGCTCATAATCTTCTTGCAAATGTGAAAATCTAACAACATGCACTATTTCAAAGTCTAGATTTCCCATGGATTCATTTTCAAAACCACGATTTTCCAATGAATCAAATAAAACCACTACCTCTTCATTATCTTTCTATATTTCTGATTGAAAAATGGCATATGTTGTTTTGTTTCTTTCCTGAAACTCCATGTCATTTGTTTGTTCATTGCTTGAAGTTTCCATAGATGCAGTTTCAGAATCCTCATCCATGTCTAAGCCACTTAGAATTTGAACAACCACATCATTCATAGGGGAAGAAAGACAACTTTGAAACACTTTGTCTTGTTGGAAATCTTGTTGAATATATTCATCAAGTTCAGGAGAAGGAAAATGACTTTTAACGACAATTTCTTGATCAGCTTCATCTTCAACCAAAGGAGGGGATACTATTTGTTGTTGGGCTAAATATTCATAAAGGGATTCTATGATTTCATCATTCATATACACTCTTCATCACCAAAAACTTTTTCAAGGTACTTAATGAAATGTTCACAAAATTCACAACAATATTCAAACATCAAGGATGAAGAATTAGATTCTCCATAATTCTTAAAGAATGTTATGTGGAAATCCTTAAGAGAGTATAAGTTGCCTAGTTTTAAACCTTCATACCATAATCTTGATTTCCCCTCTAAAGTAGCCATAAACATTTTCATCAAAAAATCCTCATGAAATTCAACCCCCAGCTTACATATGTGCATGTGAAATCTAATCAAGTGCAAGGCAACATCATTTCCTTTCCCATCTTTGAATTTAGGCAAATATTTTTGCCAATTTATGTGAGGAATATGATTTGGAAAGCCAAGAATATGAGAGTGATTCATTGGATCATACCTTGCAGATATTGAACTCATCTTTGGACAGTGGAGTCACCAATGATGTTTTTGAAGCTGGATTCTGCATTGAGAGTGGAGTCGCCAATTAAAATTTAAATTCCTGGATTCTTATACCAGTGGAATCACCTTCAAACTAATTTTTTGATGTGTGGAGTTGCCAGAGCAGGAATACAACCAATATGTGCCTAAGTGCCTGCTACTCGCAGACCTTAGAACTCAACCATGTCATTCTTTCCCAAGGAAAAATTTTCAATTTCATCCCCAACAACGACGCCATAATGTTAGCACTCTGTAAATTTTGTCTGGATGATAGACAAATGACAAAGGTAACTGTTTCAACCAGCTTTAGAGTTGAGGCACTAGCCTGCTCAACTCAGAGAGGACTCTCTCATTTCACTTGATATTTCTTAAAAAATCGGTGGCTATATTTGGTTTGTTTTGGGGGTTTTCAATAAATTTGTTGGCTAATAAGGGGAGGGACACTCTAGGCTATGGAGTCAAAATTCTAAAAGTGAATCAAAACAATGATCAACTAGTAGAAATATCCAGAGGATAAAGGCTAAATGAGGCAATGAATCTGAGTTGTAAATTGATTTTTATCAGAGTGGTAAGAGGAAAGAGAAAACAAATAATTGCATTAGAGCATGACTGAAATGAATTCTGAATTAGTTAGGAAGAAAATTACACACCGTTTAAATTGTTTCAACTGAGAGCATCACAAGACGAATTATGGGTCTTTAAATCTCCAATTTAAACAGACTAAAATGTAAATGGAATAAAATATCACAGGAAATACATACGATGAAGGGAGACAAAACTCATATCACCACCATTAGAATCTTTTCACTGAGACTTCAAAATCTTCTGCATATATATTCAATTTAGTTCCATAAAATTACAATAGAGTTAAGAACAACCAGAATTGTGCCCTTGCACTTCTGCCCACCATTAATACACCCAGAACCTCTAATACTTATACAATTCGAGTTCCTTCAGTGTGCAATTGGTTACAATAACTGAAATGAAACGTTACAACTTCTACAATGATTACAAATGACAGTTTTCAGAAAAAATGTTTCATGATCCCTGCAAATTCCTCTAATGCTCCAACTCCTTCCTCTGCCACGTTCTCTTTGAAATATCACTTATACTCTTTCAAATATAATTGCATTTATCCATATTCTCATTAAACATTTGGGAATAATATATTTGAAATCAAAATAATTCCCAAATATTTTCTATCCTGTAGAACTAAATTTAAATAATTTAATTCATGCTCATGGTTCCTTAAAACCATGTCTTGTTTTTCCCAATTCACCATTTCACTCTGTAAAACCTTTTCACCATGAGGAGAAATATCATTTATTATAAATTACATATATGTTGTTGAAATGCACTCCTGGAAAAATTCCGCACATAAAACATATGATAAATGTTTGCATTTATTGTATCGGGCTTGGGCTGGAGTTGTTTAATCCAAACTACTTTTACCCCCGATATGCACCACATAAAAATACGTGTCCAATCACCAAACCACTGATTTATTCCTCGACCTACCTTCACATAATTAACCTCCTCGCTACTTCAATGCTCGATATGTATGTGTGCCCTTCATCCAACCTTTGACTTTTCCACATTATAAATTGAGATTTGTGCCAATGATTTGACGTGATTCCATAAATTAAATATTGGATTAAATATTTTAATATAAAAATATTTATATTAATAATAATAAACCCTTTTTTCTATTTTCTAAACACGTGACTTTGTGGATAAGATAAGGGTGCTTAATAAAAGGAATATTTTTTATTTTCAATGAGAATATGAAAATAAGGGTAAAAATGAATGAAGTGATGGAACTAAGGGATTTATATAAGCATTAAGGCTAGGTATAGGTTTGGGATATTCGCCAATTTTTTTACTCATGGAGGACATGACTATTTTGGATGATCAGTTGAGTGAAAGATTTAGGTGATGGGAGCTTGACGGAGCTGGTGAAAAAAATTGAAAATCTGAGTGGAAAAATAACACAAGGACAAGATGCTTTGGGGAAAATTAATACAAATTACCAGGTGATAACAAGCCCCACCTTAATGTAATTGATAATTAATGAAAATTATAATTAATCTGGTTAATATTAATTATATTATGAGATAGAGATGCTGACCCTGTTGTGCCAATAGACACTTATGTTGACAGGTCAAGTCTAATATAAGTAAAGGTAAATTTCCCATTGAGGAATCATATCTTTTGTGTGATTTTGGAAATTTCAGCAAGTACACCTTCTTGGGAAAAGTGAACACCTCTTTTAGGCGCTAGTTTACTAGGGTTTTCAAGCACCCTCTTTTGGTGAAGGTATTTCTCTTGAATAATATAGAAAAGGATTTGACTGGGTTTTCTTCCCTTGTTGAGAAGGGTTTCCCAAGATACTTCTTGTGTACTTGTGCATGGTGTTTCTTCTTGTGATCTTGGTTGCTGCAAATTGTTTATGGTTTAAGTAAAATGCTAAGATGAAATGAACTTCTTTCTTAAGCCTTGGTTATTGAAAAATCAACAGAAGTGAGATCCGCGTCAACCAATAATGTCGCATGTCATATGACATCAAGCCCTTCAAAGATGAGGTATTGTGTGATGTTTCCCCTCTCGAGCCCTTCATATATCAAGCATACTTGGATATCTTCTCCTCACCTTCCGGGGTACCTTTGCACTATTAGGTCAGGCATTCCATCGATCTGACCTCGGGTGCACCGCTTCCCAATGGGCTAGTATACCATCTATCTCTATTAGAGAATGAGGATATCAAGAGGCAAATCCAAGAACTACTCCACAAGGGGCACATCCGTCGCATCTCATCACCTTGCGAGAGCCCAATCATGCTGGCACATAAGAAAGATGGAATTTGGTGACTCTACATTAATTATCGGGCCCTGAATAAAATCACAGTCAGAAACCAATGCATGACTCCCCGAATCAATTAAATTCTTGATCAGATCATGGAGGCCAGATACTTCAGTAAGATTTATCTGAAGTCTAGCTACCACTAGGTCTCAATAGAATAGGAAAATGTATGCAAGACTACCTTCAAGTTAAAGGAAGTTCTTTTCGAATGGTTGGTCATGCCCTTTGGCTTGAAAAATTCTCCAACCACTTTCATGAGGATGATGGACGATATCCTATGACAATTCACAAATAATTTTGTAGTGGTGTATCTGGATTACATTCTCATTTACAGCAAGACTTGGGAAAAACACTTGCATCATATTCAACAGGTTCTGCACACCTTGTGGCAACACAAGATATATGCCAACTTGGAAAAACTCCTATAGAATGTTCTTAGGTGATGGTAGAACTATATAAAGGGGTTCAAGCAATGTAATGAGACATGAATAGAAATATTGTATTTGGAGCGGTAGCTCAATAGGAGGATGCCCCCTCGAAGAGGCAAGTGAACAGGAGAGGATCCCTTCCATAATAGGATCCATTGTATGGTGTTTCCCTACCTCAAGGGTTTTGATATAATAAAGTGTGGTTTCTTATATCTTTCTTAGTGGATCTATTGTGTATTCAGTATTTGTGGTTATTATATTGGTAGATCTATTCAAGTTCTTAACAAGTGGTATCAGAGCACTTTCCTCGGCAGACATTGTGGGAAAATATGTTAAGAACCTGAATAGATCTACCAATATAATAACCACAAATACTAAATACACAATAGATCCACTAAGCAATATATAAGAAACCACACTTTATTATATCAAAACCCTTGAGGTAGGGAAACACCATACAATGGATCCTATTATGGAAGGGATCCTCTCATGTTCACTTGCCTCTTCGAGGGGGCATCCTCCTATTGAGATACTGCTCCAAATACAATACTTCTCTTCATATCTCATTACATTGCTTGAACCCCTTTATATAGTGCTGCCATCACCTAAGAACTCCACCAGTCTAAGTGCAACTTCTCACAATGGATCTGTCCATGGAAGAGATCTCATTCACTACTCTTCAGAACATCTGTGCCTCAAGCTCTGATATTTCTTCTCATATTTCATTACGTGCTTGAACCACCCCTCAGATCACATCACCAAAACTATTCTAGAAGGAAGGAATCTTCTAGAAGTGGGACCTTCTAAGGAGAGTCCTCTTACATTTATTATATCTAATTACCCATTTATTATGTCTAGCTACCATAGTGGGCCTTAATAATATGGTGTGGACCTAGTCGCTGCCCATTGAATGACCTCCACTAGTATCACTATGGGCCCTAAAATTTCCTACCTCTCTAGCTACCTTACATTAATGAATCTACCCAATTATAATAACCACAAATCATGAGATACACAATGAATCCACTAAGGAAGATATAATAAACCACACTTTATTATCAAAACCCATGGTGGGGCAACACCATACAATGAATCCTATTATGGAGGGATCCTCTCTTGTTCACTTGCCTCTTTGGGGGCATCCCTCCTATTGAGCTACGGCTCAAATACAATATTTATCTTCGTAATACTCATTACATTGCTTGAACCCTTTTATATAGTTCTAACATCACCTAAGAACATTCTAAGAGGAGGAATCTTTACAAGTAGAACCTTCCTAGAAGTCCTCTTACATTTATTATATCCTAATTACCCATTTATTATATCTAACTTCAACATAGTGGGCCTTAGTTAATAATATAATGGACCTAGTCCTGCCCATTGAATGACCTCACTATTATCACTATGGGCCTCTAGGGGCCCCACTACCTCTCTAGCTACCTTACATTCCATCCCCTTATGAAATCATTGTCATCAACACTTGTTATGAGGGTGTACAACCATATACCGAGGTCCCATGGATAATTGTGGAGCGTAATGTTGAAGAAGAGACTAGAGGAATAGGGTCCCATGTAGAAGTGTTAGTCACCATGTTGAAGTAGTCGAATCACCATTGTAAGCTCGGGTCCCCATGTCCAAGTGCTCATGTGAGACTCCTAGGTGGAAGATTTTGGAACCCGATAACCAACTCAAAATGATGCTCCAATGACCAACACCTGTCATGTGGATCCAAATAAGAATATCCATCCACATAGTGGAAAAGGTCATAGAAAAAATCTGGAAGGAAAGAATACCACTATAGAATATGTGGGATGGACCTTTGGTAATAATCATTGGCTCTTGATTTGTCACATTGATGCTCTCTGCAAAAGGTGGATTAGAGTCATCAAATAAAATATGAAAGTGGTTGTCATCCAGGAAATGGAAATATCCATATACCAATCCTTCATATCGACCTCCAAATCATACCAAGCATATATTTATTGATTATATTCATCCCTAGGGTCATCCATGAGAAATATCTCATGCATGTTATCAAATGAATCTTGAATACTCTGAAAACTATCATTGAGGTTGACATGTGAGACCTTCTACAAATGCATTCAATCTGTCATCAATGTGTTATTGAAAACAATTGGGCTTTAGATGATTCAAGAATTTCTTCCGAGGGTTTGGGAGGAAATAGCCATATGAGCACCCTATGAACCCTTCAGTCCCATAGTAGTCACAAAAAAACCCGAAAAAATAGAACAATAAAGTTACAACAAAATCAGCGGTTTTTAGAAAAAAAAAACCACAAAAGCAGTTGAATTTAAAATGCTCATAAATTCACTTCCCAGGACCTACATTTTGGCTGATTGTTTTTGAAATTGGTGACATTGTGAGAGGAGAACTTAGATAATTTTTGGGGGGAAATTTGGCCTCCAGCTGCTACAAAAAATATAAAAAATTCATGTCATCATCCTGAGGAAAACCCTAGAAAATTGCAGATTTTAAAACTTCCATATCTTGACTTCTCGGACTCCATTTAGGACGATTTTTTTTTCAACTTGGATTTTTTAGGGAGAACTCAGATATACAACTTTGTTTCTGCAAATTTTGCACAAAATATACCAAAATTTTTACGGAGATGTGTGACCCTCTTTTCTTCTCCAAAAAAAATCTGCAAAATAAAAATATTTGCCCACAATGCATGGAAAGTGCTGATACCACTTGTTAAGAACTGAATAGATATACCAATATAAACACCACAAATACTGAATGTAATGAATCCACTAAGAAGATATAATAAACCACCTTTATTATATCAAAACCATAAGTAGAGGGGCAACACCATACAATGGATCTTATTATGGAAAGGATCCTCTCTACCATTCACTTGCCTCTTCAAGGGAACATCCTCCTATTGAGGATACTTGCTCCAAATACAATGGGCCCTATCTTCATGTCTCATTACATTGCTTGAACCCCTTTATATATTTCACCACCATCACCTGAGAACGTTCTAGAGGAGGAATCTTCTAGAGTAGAACCTCTAAGAAGTCCTCATACATTTAACCCATATCCTAATTACCCATTTGTATATCTAACTACCATAGTGGGCCTTATTTAATAATATGGTGGACCTAATCCACCTTACATTGAATGACCCTAATATAGTGGACCTAATCCACCTTACATTGAATGACCTCCACTATTATCACTATGGGCCCTCTGGGGCCCCCCACTACCTCTCTAGCTACCTTACATTCTCCATTGGCATGGATAAGGTCCATTATGTAGGCTACATCGTTGATCAACATGGTGTACATGTGGATCCATCCAATATCCAAGTCATCCATGACTAGCCAACCCTAGCCACACTCACTGAGCTTCGGAGCTTCTTGGGCCTTGCCAATTTCTACCGCAGGTTCATGTTGGGATTCTCCCATATTGCATGGGCCCTCAGCCAAGTAACCAGGGGTGGTGGTAAGGATAAATTTGTGTGGGGACAGTCCCAACAACAAGAATTCAATGATTTGAAGTAGTGCTTATGCTCATCCCTAGTACTTTCACTATCGGACCTATAACATCCCTTTGAGATCGAGATAGATGCTTCAAAATATTCTATGGGTGTCGTTCTCACTCATCACAACCACCATGTGGCATATCACAGTGAGACACTATCAGATGTTGTCCGTAAGTACCCTACTTATGAAAAATAAATGTACTCCATTGTGCAAGCCTTTCGTGAATTGAGACATTACATTCTTGGGAAGAAGACAATCATCCACACTGATCATAAGCCACTATATTTCATGCAGACAAAAGGAAAATTGTAGAATGACTGCCATCAGAAGTGGTCCACATAATTGCAGCAACTCCACCTCAACATCAAGTATAAAATAGGAAGCACCAACCACGCCATTCATTACCTCAGCAGACCTCGAGTGGCGGAACTCACCACGGTGCTAGAATCTTGTGTCCATGAGACCTCTAGATGGCCCCAACTCTATGAGATAGACCCAGACTTCGCCACCACCTACCAAATGTTTGGTGCAAATGCATTTGTCTCTAATTTCAATCTCCAGGATGGGATGTTGTGTCATTTGGGACATATTTTCATTCCATCAATTGAGCGAGTGAAGCTAATATGGGAAGCCCACTATAGTCGGGTAGCAGGACACTTCGGCATCGAAAATATAGTGGCAATGTTGCAAAAACATTTCTACTAGTTGAAACTTCAATAGGAGGTCAACAAGTATATTGGGTCTTGTACTTATTTCACTACTACCAAACCGACCACCAAGAAACAGGGCCTATACAACCCTCTGCCTACTCCTGACAGGCCATGGGAATCCATCTCCATGGACTACATGTCGGGCCTCCCATCCACCTAGTGGGGAAATGACTATGTTGTTGTGGTTGTTGATCACTTTTCTAAGATGGCGATTATGGCCTCCTGCAAGAAGAGAATCACAAAAAATGCCATTGCCAAGATCTTCTTTGAACGATTTTGGGTACATTTTGGAATACCACAAACCATTGTCTCAGATCGAGAAGGTTGATTTCTCATCACATTTTGGTTAAGCCTCTGGTCACTATTGGACACCAAGCTCAAAAAATCCACAACCTTCCACCACCAGACAGATGGCCAAACCGAGGTCGTAAATTGAATTATCGTGCATATCCTGTGCATGTATAATTTCAAGCACCCTCACACATGGGATGAGAATATTACCTACATCCAACATAGCTACAACTAAGACTTACATATCTCAATTGTCCACAACCCCTTTTAGGTGGGGTTGGGATTCTAACCATTAGGTCCCATAGATGTTGCAATACCCCTTGCGGTCACCTCATCCGACTCATCTCCTGCTCCAACTGAAGCTGAAAAATCCACTTGGTTCAATGAGAAGATCCAACATATTCATCAATAGGTTCAGGATATCCTATAGAAGTCCAATGACAAGAACAAGCAACACCATGATCAATATTGATTGTCACATAAGTTTTAGGTGGGCGGCAAATTTTGTTTGCATTTTCATAATGCCTTAACAGACCCCATCGAAAGCTTATCCCACTCCATTATGGGTCGTACACAATCACCAAGGTTGTGGGTGATAATGGTTTTGAGCTCAACATTCCTCCTTTCCTTGGCTTGCACCCATTGTTCAACATGGATCTCCTTCGACCTTATTTCCCACCATTATTGGACACCTCAAAGATAGCAGAACTGACACCAACAGAGCTCAACCCCGACTACATACAACATGCATCTAGTGATCATATTGTGGAAAAATAGGTCAAGGTCACTCATTGGAAACAGATCTAGCTTTATTGAGTTGTCAAAGTAGGGCAGCTCCTCCACCAAGGCAAGTGGCTCACCCACGACCAAATTCAGCAAAAATTTTCTCATCTAATGGGGTAACTCAATGCAATGGAGACCATTGCTTCCTAATGGGGGAGGATTGATCTAGATGGATGTCTATGATCTCCCACCTATTCCAACTAGCTCATTTTGGTAGTTTTCTAGTTCGACAGTTTTTTCCTAGTTTTTGGGTCCCTAACTTTTAGGGTCATTTTGAGGCCCTAAACAACGTTTTTAGGGATCACCACAATAAACATGCATAGGTCACCACATAAAACATGTGTATTCCTCATATATACCTTTCCAACGAGATATCATGCACCTAAAATGAATATTGTATGCAAAAGTTATGACTCCAAGAAGTTGATGTACTAACTTACCTAAACGACGCCCACATGAATTTTCACACTTCATCTCCTAGGGTTAGGTTTTTGGATGTATAGGGTTTTTGAAATTCATGTTTATTATAAAAATTTCTTGAAAGCCTCAGTGTAATCATGTTCAGGTGAAGAAGCACAACTGTCACATCTCTTCTCAAAGATAAGCCACCACCAGCAAGCTTGTTTTCCGTTGCATTTTACAGTTTCAACTTATTTCCTTATTGAATAGAAACTGGTTTTACTGTTATTCTATATTAATCATATTTTGATAATAATCTGTATTCATTTCGGTCTGCTTATAAAATCTAGATTAGGTGGATTGCCAATATAACTAGGAGAGGGGGCCCAAGTTTGTCCTAATTGGGAAGAAGAGGATGAGGTTATATATGGAAGGTTTTGTGGTCCTACCATAGTGGTTGCTGGTTGGAGAGAGAATTCAAGAAAAGGAAGGGAAACTATATGGGTGGATTTTTTTGGATAATGGTGCCTAGCGAGGTGGACCCAATCAACGTTAATCCTAAAACAATGGATCTCACTAGAGTGTGTGCTGGTTGTACTGATGTGTCAGCCAAATTGGGAACGCCTCCCAATATTGGGGGGAGGTTTTTAGACGTCGAGAATGACGGGGACGTTGTGGCTCTCCTATGGTTCTAGACTATATATATGTGTGCAAGTGGTAGTGAGAAGAATAAATGAACAAGTGCTTCGGTAAATGTGGACTATCTCAACAATGTTTTGAAATATATATGTAATCAATCAGTGGTAATCATACATAAAAAAGTAACAATGTGATCCAGGTGGATATCGATGGCCACCCACCTTTTTCGACTCGCACAAAATGGTTTTCTGGCAATTTTGGCAATTTACTATTTTTAGCATTTTTTAACTTCCAGGGCCATTTTGAGGGCCTAAATGAAGGTTTTTTGGGGATTGAACTCTCAATGATTATTGAAGGCTCTAATTGAACCCCCAAAATTAATCTTCTCGATGATACCTTTTGAACGGGTTATCATGTGCCTAAAATGAAGATCGTATGCAAAAGTTACGACCTTGGGAAGTTGATATACTAACTTACCCAAACGGGGCCCATGTGAATTTTGGCAATTCATCTGATAGGGTTAGGTTTTTGGATTTATAGGGTTTTTGAAAATCCTGTTTATTGTAAAAAGGCCTTCAAACCCTCATTGTAATCATCTTCTTGCGAATGAGCGCAACCGTCACATCTCTTCTCAGAGATAAGCCACCACCATTCCAACAAGCTTGTTTTCCGCTGCATTTTACAGTTTCAACTTATTTCCTTATTGAATAGAAACAAAGTTTTATTGTATCTCTGTTATTTTTTGTTAAGCATATTTTTATAATCTGTATCCATTTCATACTCATAAAATTTGGATCAGTGGTATCAGAGCGGTCTTCTCCTTGTCATCTTAATGCATGTCCCCAACTAGGTCAGGGTACAAAGAATTGGATCTCGAGCTTGTTTCTCTTGAGGACAAAAGATCTCTCATTCCCAAGCAACCTCTCATGGAAGGAGAAAA
Organism: Picea sitchensis; assembly: GCA_010110895.2. NCBI lineage: Eukaryota > Viridiplantae > Streptophyta > Pinopsida > Pinales > Pinaceae > Picea > Picea sitchensis. Next base: position 75,203 of record SNQJ01S0019584.1, read on the forward strand.
TAAAGATGATGGGATAGGAGATCCTTTCAAAATGTTGCTTGAATAATCCCTCATGCATCTGAGGAATGAGATGATGGATAGTTTCACGCAAATCCTTCGGCGACTACCAACATGCGACACATCTTCCTCAAGCGGAGGTGTTGCCCCCTTCAAGGTACAAATAAACTTCGATATTCCTATATTTGAAGGTCATATAGACAACGATGTTGTAGACAATTGGTTGAATCTAATAGAAGGGTATTTTTTTGTCCATAACTTTTCGAATCGAGAAAAAATTACTTGTGCACTCCTCAAAGTCGTTCCCCATGTCAAAGATTGGTGGGAAAATTTTTGTGAGCAAAAGGAAATAGAGGATCCCTCATTATTTATAGTCGCAGCCACCTGGGAATCCTTCAGGGATGCTATTAAGGAAAAATACTACCTTTTCAGAGGCTATGACAACTTGTATACCAAATGGACCACATTGCGGCAAGAAAGAGAACAAGCAGTGCCAGAGTTCACAAATATCTTTCATACCTTGCGCACCAAGATGGGTATCAAATATTCAGAGTGACATCTGGTGCTCAAGTATCAAGATGCTCTGCATAGATACATCCATACCAAAATGGAATTTTTGGACATCTCATCCTTGGGAGCGGCCTACCGATATATCATCAAAATCAAGCAGAAGATCAAACAAAAGACGCGGCAATTTGGGCCTAGGAACCCCTCATAGAAAAAGCTAGGAAGGGGAAGCCACAAACCACATAAAAAAGGAAAGAGAAAATATGGACAGTATCAGGACAACCATTCCAAGACACAATCAAAGAAGGACATCGAAAAGACAAAGAAAGATTCTGGGAAGTGGTGTGACTTTCATAAGATCCCTTAGCATAACACTGCTAACTGTCTCTCAAAGAAGTCGATGGTGGTCGAATTGAAAGCCTCTAAATGAGATGTGGGTTCTGAATTTGAGTCGAAACCGGAAAGGGGAAGATGGATCATTGATGTGGAACCCAGTGCCATTGTTTTTACCACCAAGCTCCAACCTGGTGAACCAGACGAGTCAAAAGAAGGCAAGCGCCTCTTCCATTCATAGATGTGGGTAAAAGACACCCCACTGCACTTCATTATTGATAGAGGTATCCATAATAACCTCATCTCAGTAGAGGTCATCAAGTGGTTAGACCTCCCTCTAACTCCGCACCCACAACCCTACACCATTGGATGGCTCCACCAAGGAAGCAATCTTCACGTCAACCAACAGTGTCGATTGTTGTACGACATCAAGCCCTTCAAAGATGAGGTATTGTGTGATGTTTCTCCTTTCGAAGTTTGTAATGTTCTTTTGGGCCAACCTTACTTATGGAAACTTCATGATGTATATGAGTCTAGGTGTTACACATTATTTTTGTCACCTTGGTGATCACCTGATAATATGTGTTCATGTTCCCTAAAAATATTAAAAGAGACTTTCTCCATGGGAAAAGTGATTTTCTTTCCTCCTCCAAAAACCATATGAAGGAAGGTCGTCACATCCTTCTATATGCATGGGGTGTGACGATTCCTAATCGACACACTCTACCCTAAACTAGGACTGTGACGTCGTCGCATGTTGGTAGTGCATAGGGTGCGACGATGATTAAAGCATGAGAAAATTCAAATTTCACGAATGTTCTAGAAAGGGATCTTCTAGAATATGAGGTGGCTTCCGATCGGTTTGGATCTTACTCACTTCTCTGATTTGGTGGGATCATCCTAATCTCCTCATCCATATCTCTTTCACACTATATAAGGAGGGATCTCTCATGGAAAAGGCTAAGGTTGAATAGGTTAAGATTTGTATCGAGAGTTCTACTTCACATTATTCTTGAGATATTTTCTTTAGTTCTTCAAGTCATATTGTGGATCATCTTCATTCAAGGCATTTGCGGCAAAGGTGTGTGTTGAAGAAAAGATCCATTGAAAGGGGACCTTGCAACATCAAGGCATGTGTTGTATTCTCCACTTTCTATTCACTTAATACAATAATGATTTTCTTCCCTATATAAGCATCTTGTCTGTTATTGTATGATTCCTTGATCATGTACATAGACTTCATTAGAATATATAGATCTTTGTTCCCCTTCTCTGTTGGTTTGTGATTCTTAGATAGGCTTACTATTCTGCAAACTCAAGGAAGGAGCTACAAAGAGGATGCTAGTGGGGACAAGTGTTGTTTAAAAGGTATGTCACTTGTAACCCATCAAACTAGTTCATATGATGATGAAGTTTAAGGCGAAGTGTGCATTCTGTTTTGTTTTGTTCTAGTTTCCTGTGGAATCTAGGGAGATCTATTTATGTCTGCATTTACCGATTTGTCTGATAACAAAATTGGTGAACATATTGGGGAAACGAATTTCTTTTGGTTGTTTTCCTCTTATTTTATTTTATCCTTCCTTATTTTGGTTAAATTCATTCTCTGAGTCTGTGGGTGATCCATCTAGATTCCCCGGATCTGAAAGTTTAGTAAGAATTTTTGTTTTTCCTTCCATTTTCCTTTGGTTACATAGATCGTCGCACTGTACTATATAGACAGACTGTGACAATCCTCTGATGTTGCACTCTACTAGTGCAGACCCTCATGATGACGTCGCACTGTACCCTATTGGTAGCATGCGACGACCCTAGATCGTCGCATTGTGCTTCACTGTCACCTACGACGATTCCTATAGGAATTGTTGGAGATAGCCAATTTTTCTTTTTTCCACCCAATTTTTCCTCAATTGCCTAGGATGAACTTCTGATACCAGTGGTTTATTGATTTATAAGTTTGAAGCTTGGATTTGATTGATTTTCAGTAATTGAAGGTTTTTCTTTGTAAATTTTGCAAGTTTTTCTTTTGATTCTTGTCACAAGGGTATAATCTCTAGATCTCAGTCCTGAGTGCTTGTTTGACAAAGAGTCCTTGATTTATTTGGAGTTTTGGATTGTTTTCACTTTCTGTATTTTTCATTGATTGAGAGACATTTTTGTTTTGTATTTGACAAAAGGATTTCCAATCATTACATTTTTTTCTACATTATAGGTTTGGTTTGGGAATTGTGTTGAGAGTGTGTTAATTTTCTTGGATTACGCTTTATTTTCTTCATAACTTCTCTGATCTGATTTGAGAAAGAAAGAACGGAAGTCATTCTTCTTTTTAGTGATCTTTCACAAGAAAATTATTGCATTCAAAATATTTGTTAAGAGAGAAAATTGGAAAATTTTGTATCTTATGATGATTTGGAATTTTGGTCATTCTAAATTGAGAAATTTTGTTTCGTAGATTTTGTATTTCAAAAAGAAATACCTTCTCCCTACTGTAATTAGAGTTCATTGTATTGAAAATTTGCATAAACATCTCTTCTTGCATTTTATTGGGTCAAGGTCACATACGTCATCAGTTTCATTTCCATTTCACTTTTGAGTAAACAACAACTTTTAAAACACAGCGTAATTTTAAAATTTATTAGCAACTTTTATTTTCTAGAAATTATCTTCACCAACATTAGCCAAGATAGTGCTTTGGAATAGGTTGTAAGTCACACTCTCCAAAGCATCAAAACACACAATAGTATCTTATGATAGGGAGAGTTCAAATCCACTTGCTACATTTTGTCCTAGGAAGCCCTTCTAACACTAGGGTCAATCATGAGGTCGCATTAGGACTGGCAGAGTTACTCACCCTGCTTTTTCGGTCTTAGTGTAGAGATTGTGCATATTATTGGGGTCACTTGAGAAGAAAATCATGTGCAGATCTTCTAGAGTTGATTTTGGGCTAGATACCCTACCTTTGCATGTGGATCAGACTGTCGATTGTATCCCCATGCATTATTGTCGTAATTGGTGACCTTATTAGCCTATCTCTTTAGGGAATTTACACAAGGTGACTATGGAGGGGAAAGTCTTCATGGTACCTCAAATCGACATTGGCCAAACTCACTCTGGCTCCTTGGAGGGTATACCCACGATTATGTGTGGGAGCTTGCACTAGCGTGTAAGTCCGTTAAGCAGGTCTTCAACGTAACTTTTCAACCCGCTTTATCCCAACCCCTTATTGTCTTGATTTCACGACATTGGATTTCATCACCAACTAGTGACTTCAAAATAATAAAGTTTGTTTTCTTGGTTTGATTTCTAGATTTTATTAGTGAGTGTTGTTTGTTTCTCTAGTTGGCCATAGATTTGTTTTGTTCTTTATTTGGTGTGGCCAACATTGGCCTTCTCCATTCACGTAGGATGCAAGGGCTACCTCTGAAAGATATGGAAGGTTACCTCACTTTTCTTCCTAACTCACAAAGGGCTCTCCTGAGGGAGCAATCAATAACGAAGTAGCCTTTGAGATTGGCAGTTCAAATTATTTCGAGGGATTCAGACTTCCCATAAATCCGTTATTGAGTGTTATAAAAGATCCAAATTTTCTCTAGATGAACTCATCGAGAGAACTTGTTGTTGACGAAAATATTGAAGTACCTACTAGACCTAACGCAGAGTCTGGAGTAGACGATCCACTTTTTCAGACTGAGTCATTTAGAACCCCAGTTTACACTGCTAGAATTTCTAATCCCATCTCTATCCCTATCCATTATTTTCATAGAACTCCTTCAGGACATGATATTTTTGATAAACTAGCATTCCTGGTATCAAAAATGCATGTGACTTCCGCCTCTTATACAATACCTTTACACCATTTTACTGGAACAACTGGTAACATTGTCACAGTTTAAAACCAATTATTAGTTGGTTCTCACTCAATTCTTCCTCTCCAAATCACCAACTATACCATGGTCCCACAAGCTATGATTGTTTCTGTCAGAAACATGGTTATCACTCAAGCTCCTATTGGAAAACCACTTCCTCTTGGATCAAATCCGTCACTTCCTCCTAGGTATAACGCTTTGAATACTTCCATTGCTATTACTGTCCAGAATCCATCTAGAGGGTCTAATCTGTTTATTCCTCCTGGGTATAATGATGCTAGTCATTTTCTTCCTACACCTACTCAGGTTCTCTCTGGGGGCCCTTACGTTCCTCCTCTACCTTTGTCTGGAGGATCTAGTCATCCTAGCCTTAGTGGCTCCAATCTAGTTGGAGGCACTAGTCATTCTATCGCTTCTGATTTTCAGATTCCTATTGGAGGCCAACCTTAAGTTGGGGAACAACCTCAACTTGGGGGAAACCTCAAGTTGGAGCCCAAAACCCAGTTTATGGGGAAAGTATACCTGCATTACAATATCAACCTTGGAATATTTCCTTCCAAGGGAACAAAAAACTGTCTGGGGGGAAACATTCACAAGTTAATTCTTTTTTCCCTCCTAGTGCTATTTCCTTGATCTATGTCAAGCAATGCAGGAAGGTCATCTCTCAGACCTGGAAATTTCTCTTCTTCGTGATTATCTCTCAGAGTGAGAAAAATATTGAAGCCACATCGAGGGCCTCTGTGGTCGATCTCTCCACACAACAGAAGCAAGTGGAAAAGGTCATGGAAGAATACTCAGATATCTTCTCCTCTCCTACCAAGGTACCTCTACACTACTAGGTCAAGCATCCCATCGATCTGACCCCAGGCGCACAGCCACCTAATGGGCCAGTCTACTGTCGCTCTCTATTATAAAATGAGGAGATCAAGAGGTAGATCCAAGAAATTCTCCACAAGGGGCACATATATCCCATCCCATCACCTTGTGGGAGACCAATCATGTTGGTGCGGAACAAATACTGGACCCGATGACTCTGCATTGATTATCGGGCCCTGAATAAAATCACAGTCTGAAACCGATACCCGATTCCCAGAATCGACGACCTCCTTGATTAGCTCACGGGGGCCAAATAATTTAGTAAGATTGATCTGAAGTCTTTCTACCACCAAGTCCCAATATAACACACAGATGTATGGAAGACTGCCTTCAATTCAAAAGAAGAAACTTTTGAATGGTTGTTCATGCCCTTTGGTTTGACAAATACTCCAACAAATTTTATGAGGATGATGGATGATATCCTACAACCTTTCACCAATACTTTTGTAGTGGTGTATCTGAATGACATCCTCATATACAAAAATACTTGGGTGGAACACTTGCAACATATTCAATAGGTTCTGCACACCCTGCAGCAACAAAAACTATATGCAAACTTGGAAAAATACTCCTTCGGCATGGACAGGGTCCATTACTTAGGATACATCATTGATCAACATGGTGTGCATGTGGATCCAGCCAAGATCTAGGTCATCCATGACTGTCTATCCCTAACCACACTCACTGAACTTTAGAGCTTCTTGGGCCTCACCAATTTCTATCGCAGGTTCGTGTTGGGATTCTCTCATATCACATGGGCCCTCAGCTAAGTAACCAGGGGTGGAGGTAAGAAAAAATTTGTGTGGGGCCTATCCCAACAACAAGCCTTCGATGAATTGAAGAATCGTTTGTGTTCATCCCCAGTACTTTCATTACCGGACCTGCAACATCCCTTTGATATCAAGACAAATGCTTCAGACTATGTTGTGGTCACCATTCTCACTCAACATGGCCACCCCGTGGCATATCATAGTGAGACACTATCATATGTTTTCCGTAAGTACCCTACTTATGAAAAATAAATGTACTCCATTGTGAAATCCTAGCGCTAGTGGATACATTACATTCTTGGGAAGGAGACAATCATCCACATTGATCACAAGCCACTACAATTCATGTAGTCCCAAGGAAAATTGCAGAATGACCACCATCAGAAGTGGTCCACATACTTACAATAGTTCCACCTCAACATAAAGTATAAAATATGAAGTACCAACCCAGTTGATGACTACCTCAGCTGACCTACAGTCGCAACACTCACCACAGTGATAGACTCTTGCGGCCACGAGACCTCCAGATTGCCCCACCTCTATGAGACAGACACTGACTTCTCCACAACCTACCAAATGTTGGGAGCCAACACAGTGGTTGCTAATTTCCATATTCAAGATGGATTGTTGTGCCATCTGGGCCATCTCTGTGTTCCATCAAGCAAGCATGCGAAGCTGATTTGGGAAGCTCATTATAGTCGGGTGGCAAGACACTTTGGCATTGAAAAGACAGTGGCAGTGTTGCAGAAACATTTATTCTAGCCGAAACATCGACAAGATGTTGGCAAGTATATCAAGTCTTGCACCGTCTGTGCTATTGCCAAACCGACCACTAAGAAATAGGGCTTGTACACCCCTCTTCCTTCTCCTGAAAGGCTATGGGAATACATCTCAATGGAATACATGTCGGGCCTCTCATCCCCCAAGAGGGGAAATGACTATGTTTTTATGGTTGTTGATCACTTTTCCAAGATGGCGGTTCTAGCCGCATGTAAGAAGAACAACACAACAAAATCTATTGCCAAGATCTTCTTTGAACGAGTATGGGTACATTTTGGAATCCCACAAACCATTATCTCAGACTTTGAAAGTTGGTTCCTCAGCACATTTTGGTCGAGCCTCTGGTCACTGCTGGATACCAAGCTCACCAAATCCATTGCCTTCCATCCCTAGAAAGATGTCCAAACTGAAGTCATCAATCAGATGATCATACATATATTATTCATGTACAATTAAAAAAACCCTCGCACATGGGATGAGAATATTCCCTATGTCCAGGATAGCTACAATTGAGCGCTACATAGCTCAACTAGCCACAACCCCTTTCAGCTGGGGTTGGGATCCCAACCATTGGGCCCCATGGAGGTTGCACTACCCCTAGTGACCACCTCAGCCAATGCATCCCTTACTCCACCAGAAACTAACAAATCCACCCAGTTCATTGAGCAGATCCAACACATATACCAATAATTTCATGATATTCTAAAGAAGTCTAATGCCAAGTACAAGCAGCGCTATGATCAACATTGGGTGCCACATAAGTTTCTGGTGGGAGACAAAGTTTGGTTGCACTTCTAGAAAGAACGAATTACAGGGCCCCATAGGAAGCTTCTCCCACTCCGTTATGGGTCGTAAACCATATCCAAGGTTGTGGGTGACAATGATTTTGAGCTCAACATTCCCCCTTTCCTTAGCCTTTAGCCAGTCTTCAACGTGGCTCTCCTTCGACCATATTTCCCACCATTATTGGACACCTCAGAGATAGCAGAGCAGTTGACACCAACATATATAAACTCTGACTACATGCAACATGCATCTAGTGATCATATTCTGGACACACAGATCAAGGGCACTCGACAACAAAGGATCTATCTTTATCGAGTCGTCAAAGCAGGGCAGCTCCTACACCAAGGCAAGTGGCTCACCAGGGGCCAAATTCTGTAAAAATTTCCTCATTTGATGGGGGAAATCAACACAATGGATACCATTTATTCCTATGGGGGGAGGATTGATCCAGTCGGATATGAGTGGCCACCCACCTTTTCCAACTCGCTCAAAATAGTTTTCTGGCAATTTTAGCAATTTACTATTTTTAGCAGTTTTTAACTTTCGGGGCCATTTTGAGGTCCTAAATGAAGGTTTTTTTAGATTGATCTTCTAAATAATATCCAAAGTCTCTTATTTATCCCCACAAATGAATCTCCTTGATGATACCTTTGCAATGGGCTATCATGCGCCTAAAACGAAGATTGTATGCAAAAGTTACGACCCCTAGGAAGTTGATGTACTAACTTACCCAAACAGGGTCCACATGACTTTTCCCACTTCATCTCCTAGGGTTAGTTTTTTGGATGTATAGGTTTTTTGACATTCCTATATATTTTAAAAAGGCCTTCATAGCCTCATTGTAATCATGTTTTGTTCGACAACACAAGTATTCCAACAGAGGAGGAACACCTTCAGTAACCACTCACATAACCAAATGAAAGATCAACACACCGATGTTTTCACATGGTAAAACTCCTATGGGGAAACATCCATAGCCCTAGCCGACGCGGCCACTTGGAGCAGTTTATTAATGCAAAGAAAAATATTACAGAGAGATTTTACAAGAGAGTTTCTCACAATCGATCATCGGCAGATGACCCTCCATTCTCTTTAAATAGAGATCATGGACCAATCGGGTGTTAATCCACAGATCAATGGACGTTAAGATCGAGGAGAGTATGAACTGTTGGATCACTCTGTGTCAGGAACATATCGTGACCATCAGATTTCCTAACTAAAAATTCATACTAATGCATACTAAAGTAACACACTAAGAAACACACTTTTACCTAATGACACATTAGACCAAGTAGATCTTAACTAACTCATAAGTGTCTAAATATCCTAATATCCCCCCTTAAGAACAACTTGGGATAGGATTGAAGGATTTACAATAGTGACACAATAGGAGAAGGAAGGAGGCATTAGAGCCTATCCCCCTTTAATGACAACCTCATGAACTCCTAACATAGATCAAAGTTTGGAAAACTTTACTTCTATAAGAGACTTTGTCAAAATGTCTGCAACTTTATCTTCTGTAGGACAAAAGAGCACTTCAATAACTTGATCATGAATGAGATTTCTGATGAAGTGCATGTGGAGATCGATGTGTTTTCTACGCTGATGTTGAACTTGGTCTTTGGCAAGCTTGATGGCACTATGATTGTCGCACCAAAGGCTGGTGGGATGCTGCTGCTGGAATCGAAACTCTAAAAGGATCTGTCAAAGCCACAAGGCTTCCTGACTTGCATTTACCATTTCTTGATACTCTGCTTCTGCTAAAGAAAGTGCAATAGCTTGTTGTTTCTTGAAGGCCCAAGTGACAGGTCCTGAACCAAGGATGAAAACATAACCTGCAGTAGAATTCCGATCATCAGGCTTGTCAGCCCAATTTGAATCAATGAAACCAACCAATAAAGGAGTCCCCCTTGAACTATAATGTATCCCGAACTGAACTGTACCAAGTACATAGAGAAGTATACTTTTAGCTACTTTCCAATGGATTTCATGGGGTGTTTACATATATCGGGCAACAAGACCAACAACAAAGGAAATATCAGGAGGGGTATGAGTCAAGTATAAGAGGCTACCAACTAACTGACGGTACAGGGTGGAATCAACTTCAAGAGAAGTACATGTGGTAGTAAGCTTGACTCCAGAATAGAAGGGAGAAGGCATTGGTTTACAATCATCCATGTGAAAGCAACAAAGAAGGTCACAAGCATACTTAGACTGGGAAAGAAAAATTACTTCATTGGTTTGTAAAACTTGGAGTCCAAGGAAATAGTGCAAAAAGCATTAGGATAAGGATAAGGTCATCAACATAAGCTTGGTTTCAAATTTCTTCTTAAGGTTGGTTTTCACATGGTTTAAAATTTTTGTGTCACTACCAGTAAGGATAAGGTCATCAACATAAAGGACAAGGATTATGATATGCCTTCCTACATTCTTGGTATAAACATTAGGATCAGAATGGCATCTAGATAATCTGGTGTCAATAAGAAAGTTTTCCATTTTGGCATACCAAGCTCGGGGAGCTTGCTTAAGACCATAAAGAGATTTCTTAAGGAAAAAAAAAAGGCTAGAGTCATTATGGACATAGCCATGAGGTTGTTCCATGTAGATTTATTCTTTCAAATTGCCATGCAAGAAGGCGTATTAAACATCCATTTGATGGACCTCCCATTTATGTGAGGCAACAAGGGCAAGAACAATGTGGATGGAATTCATTTTGGCTACAAGGGAAAAGTTTTCATTATAGTCAATTCCTTCAACTTGGGAGAATACTTTCGAAACTAACTGAGCCTTGTGTCTTTCAACACTTCCATCTGATGCATACTTAGTTCTGTAGACCCATTTACGTATGACAAGTTTTCTTCCTTTTGGAAGAGGTACAAGATCCCAAGTATTGTTTTCCATTAAAGAACAATAATCTTCATTCATTGTTGTATCCCAATCTGGATGACTTGAAGCTTCTGCAAATGTCTCTGGATCATGAGTCTCTGAAACTTGAGCCAAACGAGAAGAGGCTCGTTGGAACTGTGAACGCGTTCGACGCTGATCTGAAGGATCACCGACAAGATCACCAGCTGCTTTTCGTGTTGAACGAACCCATCTAGGAAGTGGTGGAACTATTTCTTGTTCAGTTTCAAAGGACTCATCTGGAGGAAGTTTAGCAGGCGGAGGTGGATTTTCATCCTCACTGTCATCATCTGAAGAAGAAACCATAATAGGAACAGAAGAAGGCACAAACGTCGAAGATGGCTCGCAGGTCGAAGAAGGCACAAATGTCGAATTAGGCTCACAGGCCAAGAGATTTTCATCAAATTTAACATCTCTTCTAATAATAATTTCATTAAAATGTGGTTGAAGAAGTGTATAACCTTTGACATCTTCAGAATAACCAACAAATATCCACTTCTCACTTTTTGGCTGCAATTCTTTCCTTTTCTCATTGGGAATGTGATCCCATGCTATACTGCCAAATACATGGAAGTGACTTACATCTAGTTTAATTTTAGTCCAAGATTCTTCCGGTGTTATATTTTTAAGATCCTTTGTGGGAGTGTGATTTACTATGTAATTTTCACAGTTGATGGCTTCCGCCCAATTCTTTAGACTTAATCCCTTAGATTGGATCATACAATTATCCATTTCTTTTAATGTGTGGT
>SNQJ01S0019584.1:86817-109038 GCA_010110895.2 Picea sitchensis
ATACAATTATCCATTTCTTTTAATGTGTGGTTCTTTCTCTCAACAACACCATTTTGTTGTGGTGTATATGGAACAATGTGTTGCATTTCGATTCCATGTGTAGTGCAGTAATTTGTAAAATTATTGTTCACATATTCACCTCCATTATTTGTTCTTAACCTTTGAATTTGATGTCTAGATTGCTTTTCTACAAGCACCTTGTAGGACAAAAAATTGTCAAAAACTTCGCTCTTAAGTTTTAAGAAGTAAACCCAAGTACGTCTGGAAAAGTCATCAATGAAAGTTAAGAAATACTTGCACCTAGAAAGAGAAGGAGAAGAAAGTGAACCACACAAATCACTGTGAACAAGCTGCAAAGGACCTAAGGCATGCCAAGAGGAACATTTTTCAAAACTATCCTAATGATGTTTGTCGAGAACACAACCGGAACAAACACCATCTCTACATGAAACAAGAGGAATACCATTCATCATCTGTTGATTACATAGTTGTTGCAATGACAGATAGTTTAGATGACCAAACCGTTGATACCAAAGTTTGCTCAATTCATCGCTATGAGCAATAAAAACTGATGAAAAAGATGATGACCCAAAGTTGTCAAACTTGTACAACCTGGTGATATCATTAGCAATTTCAGTTGCAAGAACATGATTAGGATATTTTATATCCTTGATTACAACTTGGTGAGGTGAAAACTCTATGGTTTTACCTTCACCTGAATGAGTGATTTGATATACTGATAGAAGGTTACAAGAAATACTTGCAACACATAATACATCATTGAAATGGAAATTTTCTACTTGTACTGTTCTAGATGTTTCAACACTAAGAGATCTATCATCACCAACAAATATTTTCTTGGTGTTACATTAATTTAGAGTAGAAAATATGTCTTTATCCTTAGCCATATGATAAGATGCTCCAGAATTAATAAGCCACTTATCAGAAGTAGAAGTAGAAGGTGTATTGAAGGAGAAACTAGAAGCAGAAAGTGCATGTCCATGGGAAGAATAAGAAGAAGAAGGATCAATATTGATGATGTGCTTCTTCATCGATGCTTCTAAAGTTGCCATCTTCTTGAAACATTTGGACTCATCATGACCATATTTATCACAAAAGTTGCAATGTCGATCATTCTTCTTATTTTTATATTTTTCTCCTTTGTCTCCTTTCGGAGCAAAAGATGTCTGAGTGGGTTTGGGACCCTTATATTTCTTGTTATTGTGGTGAGGATGCTTCTTCTTGGGATTCTTGGGTTTATCTCTCTGTTGGGCAACTAAGGCTTTGTTGGAGGTACCTGCAGTGTTGATCACTCCAAGTTGTACAAGATTATCTTCCTCTCTAATCAAAGCAACACAAAAGGACTGAAGAGTGGGTTTTTCATATGCTTTCCCTAGAGCCTCTCTCATGGAATAAAAGGTAGATACAAACAAAGAATATGCACTACCTAGATTAGAAAGAATAAGATATATGCACAATGCTCTTCCTCCATTTTTATCTTACATTCTTCACATAAAATTCTAAGTGTTTTAAACCTAGATAGATAGTCTCCAAGGCAAGAAAAATCACTTGGACTCAATGTCGGTACTTTATTTTCTAACTGTTGTGCTCTAATAATATTGATTTTACCAAACACGGATTCAATCTTGTCCCAAGCTTCTTCGGGGTCATCAATTTCTTGGAGGTGGTATCTTAAATCAGGAGAGATGGACATTCTGATTAGTCTGCATGCTTCATCATTCCTATTAGCCCATTTGGATTTCTTATCATCATCACTGGGTTCTTTTTCCTTTCCCAAGGTAATCTGGTACAAGCCTTTACTTCCTAATAAATCTTCCATATGAAATTTCCATTGGAAGTAGTTGTTGCTAGTAAGCAAGACATTACTTGTAGAATCCATATTAAATATGTAGATAATGTGGATTTAAAAACTAAAACTGATGATCTGGATGGAAATATCTTGAAAATTTGTGCAGTTTAAAAAAAAACGACACTGAAAACGGACTTCTGATGTGAGAGTTATGCCCTTTTAAAAAAAGGCATAAATGGTAACAAACTGACTACGTGATAGTGTAAGTTGCTTTATGAAGTGACTCACTTTTATAAAGAGAAGTGGGGATCACTTTTACAATGAATTTACTTTATAACAGAAAAGATGCATGCAAAATAAATAACTCTAAAATAAAATATTAAAGCTACACAAGACCTCTTACTTAATTAGGCAATTTTTAACCAAATGGTCTAACAAAACATATTGTAATGTTCATAAGGAGTGTTGTTGTTGTTGTTGAAGATGGCCTTGGAGAGCGTGCTAAAAAAAAATCTTTTCACACAAGAAACAAATTTCGCTTCTCGATGACAACAAGGGTTAGATCTCGGTTAGCTTACCTGGAATATGCACCTTTTCCTATCTATTTCTGATTTTCTGAGATCGCAAAGGGTGTGGGGGAAAGAGAATATGCAGATCTAAAAGAGTAGCAACCCAGAAATAAAAAAATACAAACCGAAATAAAACCAAAATAAAACTTTGCAGAAATTTAAAAAATGTGTATTCGGGCTTTATACCTCTGGATCTGACTGTAACGGTCGTATCTTGGGCAAATAGAAACCTTTTTGAGTGAAACGAAAAGTGTTCCTGAATGAAACAAGTTCTTTGGACATAATGGAGCAGTCTTCGCATCCTAGAAATGTACGAAAATGACAAAAAATGGAGATGAGGAAACTCGGCTTCATGATCTTGATCTACAACAGGAGCAGGTCTTCAAACAGGCCCTGATACCATGTTCGACAACACAGGTATTCCAAAAGAGGACCAACACCTTCAGTAACCATTCACATAACTAGATCGAATATCAACACATTGATGTTTTCACGTGGTAAAACCCCTATGGGGAAACATCCACAACCCCAGCCAATGCGGCCACTTGGAGCAGTTTATTAATGCAAAGAAAAATATTACAGAGAGATTTTACAAGAGAGTTTCTCACAATCGATCATCGAAAAATGACCCTCAAGGATCATTAAATAGAGATCATGGACCAATCGGGTGTTAAGCCACAGATCAATGGCCGTTAAGATCGAGGAGAGTATGAACTGTTGGATCACTCTATGTCAGGAACATATCATGACCGTCGAATTTCCTAACTACAAATGGATACTAATTCATACTAAAGAAACACATTGAGAAACACACTTTTACCTAATGACACATTAGACCAAGTAGATCTTAACTAACTCCTAAGTGTCTAAATATCCTAACATGTTATTTTGAATAAGCGCAGTCGTCACATCTCTTCTTAGAGATAAGCTGCCACCATTCCAACAAGCTTGTTTTCTGTTGTATTTTATAGCTTCAACTTATTTTCTTATTGAATAGAAAACTAGTTTTACTATATCTCTGTTATTTTGTGTTAAGCATCTTTTAATAATCTGTATTCATTTTGTTCTTCTCATAAAATCTGGATCACAATGTAAGATGGTTTAGGGTTTTATCCACGTGGGGGAATAAAATAAAATGCATGTGTCCTAATAGACCTATCATCCTTCCTCTCAAAAAACATTGGGCCTTCCAAAAGCACTCAATAGTGGGGCATGAATCCACCGGAAGAGGAGCTAGTGAAGGTATGAATAATCAATTATAATGAGGAGTGAAGGGTTCATATCCTGAAAGGACTAACGATATTTCTCAACAACCATTCAAAATATGATTTAAGGTGTGATTGCAGCCCACAACCACCACTTGGGTAGATATAACCTAGAATTGGCCACTAAGTAACCTTGATAAACCACATCATTTAGATTTTTGGCCTCAAAAATTGGTCACAGGATGGATGCTTTCCAAAGGTTGGGTGACCCAAGGAGTCACGCACATAACAACGGGACCTCGGAATTCAACCCTTCATGGGTGTCTCCTTGCCTTATGGTGTAGGAATTCTTGATTGAGAGGATTTTGGAACCCTAGTTCACAACTTTCTAAGTTTCAGATGAAAAATGATGATGGGGATTTATTTGGATACCTATCCCCAAAATATTAACCTAAACTGCACTTTTCTTTTGTGTTCCCTCTGTGGAGGTTATATGTGTGTTGTTTATGGTTTTTTTTAGAATGTGAAAGTGGGCCGTGAATTTGGGTTCATGGGCCAACTTCGTTGATTAAGACATATGTGAGAAAAATATTATCTCAAACAAGTGAGTCTCTTTAGATTATCCTAGATCACTTGTGGGTGCAAGGAAAATAGCATACTACAATATCAAGTCTCCGACAAATACCTCTTGTATATGTGATGATGTGTGAAAGCAGTGACAGTGAGTGATGAATTTTTAATAAGTTAAGTGAGCAAATTTTGGCATGTGGACATCGCTTGGTCCTTTAAAATGGTTGCTTACTTCTAACTTTCTATGTTTCACAAGCTTTCCTTGCTTAAATTCAAAAATCCCTAAGTGACTAGCATGGTGTACATGTGGGTTCTTACTTATGAGCTTTAATATTCTTAGGATGTTTTCTAATCTAATAAATCTTTGAAACTATTCCTAGATTGTGAACATGTGGGCATGTATGAGCCCTTACAATGATTTAAACCTCCTAAGTGAGTTACTCTAGAAATTTGAAACTATCCTAAGATTGTGCACATGTGGGAATGTGTGGGCCCTTACAATTATTTAAGACTAAGNGAGGATTTTGGAACCCTAGTTCACAACTTTCTAAGTTTCAGATGAAAAATGATGATGGGGATTTATTTGGATACCTATCCCCAAAATATTAACCTAAACTGCACTTTTCTTTTGTGTTCCCTCTGTGGAGGTTATATGTGTGTTGTTTATGGTTTTTTTTAGAATGTGAAAGTGGGCCGTGAATTTGGGTTCATGGGCCAACTTCGTTGATTAAGACATATGTGAGAAAAATATTATCTCAAACAAGTGAGTCTCTTTAGATTATCCTAGATCACTTGTGGGTGCAAGGAAAATAGCATACTACAATATCAAGTCTCCGACAAATACCTCTTGTATATGTGATGATGTGTGAAAGCAGTGACAGTGAGTGATGAATTTTTAATAAGTTAAGTGAGCAAATTTTGGCATGTGGACATCGCTTGGTCCTTTAAAATGGTTGCTTACTTCTAACTTTCTATGTTTCACAAGCTTTCCTTGCTTAAATTCAAAAATCCCTAAGTGACTAGCATGGTGTACATGTGGGTTCTTACTTATGAGCTTTAATATTCTTAGGATGTTTTCTAATCTAATAAATCTTTGAAACTATTCCTAGATTGTGAACATGTGGGCATGTATGAGCCCTTACAATGATTTAAACCTCCTAAGTGAGTTACTCTAGAAATTTGAAACTATCCTAAGATTGTGCACATGTGGGAATGTGTGGGCCCTTACAATTATTTAAGACTAAGTTTCAAAAAACAAGCTAAGAGGTATTGGCCTCTCTTAGATATTTTTATCAAGGGAGATGAATACTTCTCTAGGAAATCTCTTTTTCTAATTTCCAAGATCACACTATGGTGCGAGGAAAGAGCATACTCCAAGATCCTGTAAATAAGTTTCTAGTCCCGAATTAATATGATTTTTTGTAAAAGAAAAACATTTAATGAAATTCAAACGATAAACTTTAATCTATCCATGTGGAAACCAAGGAAATAAAAAGAAACTATGGTTCCTTTTAATCCCTCTAGAATTCTACATGTGACTAAATTATCTATGCAAGAATGAATCCCAAGCCTTCTTTTTGTTGCGTTTACAAAGTGCATAAAATAAATCTAAGCTATTGAAAATACACAGACACACACACACACACATAGACACACACACACACACACACACACACACATATATATATTACACAGTCACGCATATGTGTGCGGGTTTGGACTCGACAGTCACACAATCCATGCATATTTTTCGGTGAAAAATCCATTTGATTCTGCGTGGTCAGCACATCTGTTTTGCACAAACTCGTGCACACACAGATGAATGGTGGGCCAAGAATATTAAAATTAATTCATCCAATAGAGGGATAAATTTAAGTGTTTGAAGGGTAGGCTAGTATGGTTTTGGACCCTACAAACATTAGAAAGTGAGAATAACAACTCTAATAGTCACTTGAGGAGGAATTTGGATTCCAATCCCCAGTATGGTCACCAAATTGTTTGGGACTTTTGATCACAATAGTGAGAAAAAGAGAGTCCCTTAAATACCCTGGTAAGCTAACAAGGCATAATAGAAATATCTTAGCAAGTTAGTGTTCCTGCAAGTTAGAAAACAAAATATGAAGAAAGAAAATAGAAACTAAGAATAAGAAACAAACTAAACTAACATAAACAAGTGATGTATGAAATTGAACACGTGAAATGGTTACCCAATAGAACTGAATCTTCGAATTGAGTGCACCAAGAGGAGAAACATGGGAAAATGAATCCCCTATTCCTCCTAAGGGAGGGTCCTTTGATCCCTCAAAAAATAGAGCTATCACTCTCCAATGGTGAGTCTACAATGGTGAAAAATACCCAAAGCTTAGCTTCACAAGAGGTGTAAATCTTTCTCAATTCTACACTAGCTCAAAACTAATGGCTTAAGGGAAATATGGCTTCCTCCAAGAGAATTTTGAACTACATAACAATGTTATGGATTCTTCTTCTTTTTTTCATACAATTATCCTCTATTTATAGGAGGACGGAAAGATATTTTTCAACTAGTTACAAGTGTGAATGGGAGGCCTTTGGAGGTACCTCCCATCCCTTTTAGTGATCCCAAGGAGGCATTTTAGGGATATTTTGGGGTATGGTCGAGATCTACTTCATCTAAGAAGTGGTTGAGGCCCGACCAAAATCAGCAATGCGTCATTTCCATATCCGTGTGATTTTCCTGATTGTCAGTCGTGTGGATCATGCATTGTGCGCGTTGTACACTTTGCTATCCTGAATGGATGTGCATACGTTGTCTTTGTCGAATGTGCACATAAATTCAGGATATTTTTTGAATAGTTTTGTGGGTATCTTTCCAAAGTGAATGTGATCCTTCCATAATTATTGGTAGTATGTTGTGTTGGGTTTTTCATCCATTGTATTTATTTGTCTGAGAAATTTTTTGGTGATAACAACTTCTTCTTTAAACAAGCTCAAGAATTTATTCTCCTCCTTGTTTCCTTCTAGCCAAAGTTATTTCATGTATTCTTCTAGTAGGGATATCATGTGACAATATTGTTCAACTAGTTGATCATTTTCTTTCTCTTTCTCTTTTAGGTCTGATAACACGTGAACATGTATATCCTTGGTGTTCTCGATTTTCTCTGCATGTAGCTAGTATTTCTCATCTACTTTGAATTGGAACTCATGTTCCATTTTTTTCTTCTGTTGTTGTAACTACTACTCCAGACCTACAATTGTATTCTTATACAATTGATCTCATTGACCATGATGGTATTTTCTTCTGCAAATGCATGTAATGCTACTACCATCTGTGTTTCTTCCTTCTGTGGGTTCACCTTAGTTATGCTCCAATCAATGTCCCTTTTAGATATTTTTTATTCATAGGACTCCTTTGTTTTTTATTGTATTGATGGCCTCCTAGTGATTCCTTGTTTCAAATTTCTATGATATAACTTCCCTACAACAACTAATTCATCATCAAACTCTAACATTTTTAAGGCTAAATAGGAGAAGTAAAAAGATATCACATTCAACGTAGTTCCTAGATCTAGAGGAGAGGTTAGTATCGATACTTCCTTGGTCGATCCAGGGGTGGAAGTTCCACTTCTCTCCTCTTCTTCATTCTTATTCTTCAACTCCTTGCGTGCTTCCTTTGAAACTCTTTCCTCTTCCTCAACAACCTTGTGGGAAACTTCTTCAATATCTTTCTTTGTTTCTTCGTAGCTTCATGAGCAACTTCATCCTCCACATATTTGTGATATTTTTCATCTTCTATGGATTTGTGGGCTTGGGCCTCTTCCATGACTTTGCGGGATTCTTCAATCTCTTTGGGTTATTTTCCTTTCTATTTCTTTTGTATGGCCATTTATTCTACATCAAATAATTGTCTCAGTGCCTCCTCTTCTTTCTCATTCCTATATCTTTTATCCACATCCATATTTCCCTAAGTGCCCATTATTACTTTCTACATTTTTTCATGGAATTTGATTTTATTCTCTTCCTATTCTTCCATACAAGAGTCAACCTAGTGCATGACCACTATGTGATCCAATACTTCTTCGTATAACCTTGCCTCGTCAAAGAATTCTTCCTCTTCTATTTTCTCATTTTCAAAAGGGGGAACCATCTTAAATGTTTTGTAATGGTTATACATGACATCCCTGGGGTTGTGTTTCTTCATGATTATTGTACAAAAAATCAGCTCCCTAGTATTTGTGACTTCCTTCCTCACATGCAGAATGTTCGTTAAGGTGAATTTCCATATCTTGATTGGGAATTTGGCCAAAATTCTCTTGTTCACAATTCGTAGGGTCGGTGTTATACCTACTTCCACCATTTGGTATGTTACCTCACATGATAAAATCTTATTAGAGATGTATCTAGGTAATAGATGTGACGTAGCATTATAACCATAGACACAAATGTAGGTATAAATTTTCTTCGGGTATCAATCTACTAATTCCTGCAGGGTTTCTAATGCTTTCGTTGATATTCTCTACAGGGTTTGGTTGAAAAATAATTGATACAATGGTGCTATAAATAAATAATAGATTTGATAAAAGTATTCATGATACCTACATGTCTAGATCTTGGAACAATATATATGAATCGAGGGTGATTATGAATTCCAATCCTAGTTCATTTATGGGCTAGGGACACATGCACAAATACCATCAATGAGAAAGGTGGACATGTAAAAACATGATTTTGTGCATGTGTGCATATAATGGACGTTGAGGAATATGTGGAGAAATAGGATCGATGCCCAACTGAACATTTCTCCATTTTTTTCCACTACATAGGCCATGGTTTTCCATTCCTTCTTGAAATGTATGCAATTCTCTTCCCCATACAATCTACAAATCACTGCGATTAGCAGTTGATATGGAGGATTGAAATATTGGGTATTGTATACCCTACTAAGCTTAGATACAAAAGGTGTTTCTTCATCCCACCACTTCTGAATAATTTCTAGAGGCTTCATCTTCTCTTTAGAGAAGGATTCAAGGACTCCCCTATTCAGATATGTCAATGGTTTTGACAGTTTGTAGATCCTGTGAAAATTGTCTGGATTTAGAGGGTCTATAGTACTTTCTTGTTGGTGATAGTTTGTTCTTTTGTGTTCACATTTTCGTAAGCCCACTTAGTCACTTCATTATAGGGTAAGATTGGAAGCTGAGTGGCGATGGTTTGAATGTCACTTCTCTATATGTTCTGATATATTCTAAGGTTTGGATCATTTTCCAAGAACTCTTCGTTACAGAACATTTTGTATGTTTCTTCCCATGTGCAACAACCATGAAGGCCTATATTGTGACTAGTATCTGATACTATCATTGTATTTGTGTTTCATACCCGAGGTTTCAAGACTAATTTTAGAGTTTTTTCTTTGTGACCTGTAGCTTTAGACATTTCCTTGTTCTTATGATGTACAAGATTCACGAATTTGTGAGTTCCCTTAAGTTTATCAAATGCACAAATTCAATTCACAAATCTTAAGTAATGACCTGAGAGATATGATACATTAATACATAGTGTTCATATACCCCTAGATGTTAATAACAAATCATGTGAATGATCATGTCTCAGACCTCTGCCCAACTTGTTAGACATTGATACATAAATGTATTTAATTCTTATAATTATTTCATTATAGGTGGAAAACGCATGTGATCAAGTGCCCTTTTTGGAATACAGGTTTGCAGGGTGATGGCCTTTGCAATTTGCAGCTCATGGATGTGTGATGGATTTCATCATATTTTCCAAGTGAATATCTTCTGCATCGGTGATTCCAAAGGTTCTTGCAGAATGAGACATGTGACGTGCGGGTTAACAAAAGGTGGATAATACCATGACAGTTGAGATACTTCACAAGGTCCACCTCATATGTTAGATCAAATTTGGGATGTATATATTAATTAGGATTTTCATACCTCAACAAAAAATGAACGTAGGTTATGTGGGAATGTGACATGCGGGAAAGGTAGAGAATTGTGTTTGGTGGGTTTGCGCAAATTCCCACAAGGAATTTTTATGAAACATTATTCACCTCATGGGTTGTGGAAATTCATGACATTTGGTACACATGCGTCCTCATCATGGCATACTTGCGGGAAATTTCCTGCAAGCTTTCACTTTGCAAGTGAATAGTGAAAAAGTTGCTAGATGACTTGTTGATAAATCTTCGTGAGTTTCTTTCCACAAAAGCATGGATCTGTATTTTGGGTAAGGGTAAGTATGAAACATGAATGATGGACACACATATGTAATATTTTATCGTACATCGTCGGTTGAGGCTTCACACTGGCTTGGCAGGTTTGGGTTAAATCCCTGCAAGAGGTTAGAAAAAATTGTTTAGAAAACATTAAGAGGTTTTAGTGACCAATAACAGGGAAAAGAAAACCCCATATCTCATGAAAACCAAACCTTAGAAAATAGTTTCCATTTGGTATCAAGTCAGATATAAATTTAGTAAGGGGGGTCCCATTGAATTTTTCCTAAGCCAAAAAAAAAATTAATGGGAATTGTTGTAGGTACAATAGGTTAGGGCTAAGGTTTTTGCATGCCTCAATTCACAATTAGAGTTATGGTTTTGAACATCTATATTGTTCTTGAAACTCCACATGTGACTAGCTCCACATATGTTATTAATGGAAGTTGACCTAGTCAATAGGATAGGTTAACTTGTGGGAGGCATAACTTCCTCATACGAACTTCGGTTGAGGTGATATTCAGGTTGTTGGTAAGCTCTTGAAGTGTAGAACAATTCCAAGAGACTTTACATTAGTTTGAGAATATTTGACACCCCTAAAACATCATTTAATGCCTCAAATAATCTTTGGAATTTTTTGGACCCTAAATCACCAAAGCATGCCCTGCCCTAAAATGGGCCATACAACCCAATAGCACCAAAATTTATACCTAGAAAGTACCAAAATAGATGACAAATTATACAATGATCCATTTCAGATTAGATTTATGTATCATGGAGTGTGGCATTGGGTCATGATTGACTATGTGAGTCTTTCCTTTATGGGGAAACAAGATCTCTCCTAGGAAAGGTGTATAGAAGCTCCAACATTGCATCCAACCATGGAAATCCTAGAAGTATGTCATAATTGACCTCTACATACAAGATGTAAAATTGAGTTGAGATAGTTTTGGGCCCAAGGGTAAGTGCCAAATTTACTATTCTAATGCGATTAGTCACTGATTTATTGAATTTAGTAAAATCACATCTTGTTTCCTAAAGGTTAGTAAAACCAAGGGAATGGAAAATGGGAAGGGTAGCTATGTTAAGGGACGTAGATGCAAGGTCCACCACCACTCGCTTAATAATGGTGCCATGGTAGCATATCTTTATAAAAAAAGGCCTAGAGATGTTGAAACTTGATTTATCATCAGGTGGAAGCTCTGAGAGGTTAAAGGATATATCAATGCCTAATGAAGGTGTTGATTCAAGGGAAAACTTCATTAGAAATTAATGACAGAAGTGCCCTCAGAAACAAACTTTTATTAAATAGGAAAAGAAATTACATAAGAGACTTTGCAAGAGTTTACATCCGAACAACACAATACTCTTGCAATAAGCTATATATAAGCTAAATGTCCTAACAAACTCTAGTTATGGATCACTTATTAAATAAACAAGTGTCCATTTACAATAAATGCTATCTTAACTTATAATCCTAATTTTGAGCTTAAGATACGACACCTTTCTAGAGTCATATCTTTTACAACAATATTCTATTTCTAAATGTCTCTATTTATTAATCAAATATTCTAGATTATTAATTTAATATCCTAAATTAATAATCATTTTATTCTAACTTATTAAACTATGATATTTGTATTTTGGATTATCTAACATTCCCCCCTATGATCCAAAGATACATTACAATAGATACCAAGTTCATCCCTGAACTTAGTAAATTTTATTCTGCCAAGAGGTTTCGCGAAAATGTCAGAGATCTGATCTTCTGAAGCTTGATGACATCCTTTGCAATGAGTGATCTGATATGATGATACTTGGTGTCCACGTGCTTTGTCTTTGAATGAAAAACGGGATTCTTGGCAAGCTTAATGGCTGACTGGCTGTCGATGAATAATGATGTAGCTTCTACTTGAGAAATGTCCAAGTCCTGTAAAATTCTACGTAACCAAACAATTTCACATGTTGCTTCCCATGCTAAGATGTATTCTTCTTCTATTGTAGAAGTAGAAACTGTAGCTTGTTTCTTACAATTACAAGACACTGCTACTATACCCATGTTCATTAAATAGCCTGATGTTGATGCTCCATCATCAATACTTCCGGCAAAGTCGGCATCTAAAAATCCACCAAATACAAAATTTTTAGTCCTTTTGTAAAGAAGACCAAAATATTTTGTTCCTTGGATATATCGAAGAACTCTTTTGGCTGCATTCCAGTGGCTGTCTCATGGTTGTTGCATAAAACGGGAAAGAATATTGACTGCATAAGATAGATCTGGGCGAGTGTTTGTCAAATAAATCAAGCTGCCAATCAATTGTCTATAAATGGTGTTGTCTACCAATTCCCCCCCTTCAAATTTTGAAAGTTTCAAGTTTTGTTCCATAGGGTTAAGAGATGGTTTACAATCCTGCATGCCAAACCGTTGAAGAATTTCTACTGCATACTTACTCTGAGAAATGAAAATAGGATGTGGACGTTGGAATACTTCAATGCCAAGATAGTAGTGAAGGAGTCCCAAATCTGTCATCTTAAAACCTACATGTAACTCATTTTTCATCTGTTTAGTATGATAATCATTGTTTCCTATAATGAGCAAATCATCTACAAACATAATAAGAATCACCATATAAGGACCCTGTTGACGGATATACAAAGTATCATTATATTCACTTCGTTGAAAACCAACCTTCCTAAGGTATTCATCCATTTTGGTATACCAAGCTCGAGGAGCTTGCTTTAACCCATATAAAGCCTTAATTAATTTGCAGACTTTATGTTCCTGCCTTGCAATTTCAAAACCAGCAGTTGTTGCATATATACATCTTCCTGTAAGTCTCCATTGAGAAAATCACTTTTTACATCCATTTGATGAACTTTCCAACCTTTCCGAGCATCCAATGCAAGTGTTAATTGAATGGTATTCCATTTAGCGGTAGGAGAAAAAGTTTCCTCATAATCAATGCCTTCCTGCTGTGCAAAACCTTTAGCCACAAGTTGTGCTTTACACTTGTCAATTTTTCCATGTTGGTTGTATTTAATTCTGTAAACCCATTTGCATCCGATGGGTTTAACACCGTTAATACAATCAACAAGTTTCCAAGTGTTTTTATCAATTACTGCTTTATATTCCTCAACCATAGCCTGTTTCCATTCTTTATGGTTTACTCCTTCTTTGTATGTGGACGGTTCAGTAAAATCATTCGCTACCAAGGCAAAATTCCCTTCATTGTTGTGTGATCCCCTTGTTCCTGTTTTATTTTGCTCATCAGGCCTTACATCTTTCAAAAGTTGAACTGCCCATTTTGGTAGTTGATGTTCATTGGTTTGAGGATATGAATTACCATTATTGTAAATTGGATTAATGTAAACCGATGTTCGTCGATCAATTGAAGATTCTAGTGGTGGAGAATCATTGTTAGATGAAATGTCGTTGTTAGGAGATTCAGAGGAATTGTTGGAAGACCCAGATGATGTTGTCGAAGTAACGAGACTAGATGTATCATCTTCAAATGAAGGAAAATCAATTTCATACCAATTATGTGAATTTGGTTGATTTTGAACTTTTCTTTGTCTTTGATTTCCTTTAGTTTCTAACTTTTGAAGAAGACTTTCTATTTCTTCAACACTCCTACTTTCAGTTTCATCAAAAACTACATCCCTTCTCTCAATAAATTTTCCATTGGACAAAAGTCGATACCATTTCTTCTCATCAGAATACCCAATCATTGTGCATTTCAAGATTCTTGAGTCAAGCTTAGTTTGTTTTTCTTTCGGAACTAAGGCATAACATACTGATCCAAAAACTCTAAGATTTTTTACTCGAGGTTTGAAACCAAACCATGCTTCATAAGGTGTGATTTTGTCCAAAGAAGCAGCTGGAGATCTGTTCCTTAAGTATATAGTTGTATGGATTGCTTCTGCCCAATATGTAGAACTTAACCTTTTAAATCTTAACATGGATTGTGCCATTCCTAACAAAGTGCGATTCATTCATTCTGCGACTCCATTTTGTTGAGGAGTGTAGAAATTACTAAGATGTCTTTGTATCCCATTGTCTGTGCAATAAGTGTTGAATTCATTAGAAGTGAATTCTCCACCATTATCTGTCCTGAGAGTGCCTATCTTTTCTTTAACTTCGTTTTCAACAAGTTGTCGAAAAATCTTAAATTTTTCAAATACTTCTGAATTTTTCTTCAAGAAGTAAACCCAAGTGATTCTACTGTAATCATCAACAAAGAGTAAAAAATATTTGCAACCACCAAAAGAAGTTTCTAGGGGTCCACAAACATCACTGTGAACTAGTTGCAATCGTCGATTTGCACACCATGAACTTGTTGAAAAACTCTCTCGACTTTGTTTTCCAAAAATGCATGCTTCGCATTTTGAAGTTTCCTTTTTGAAAGTGGGAAGTCCCTTAACCATCCCTTGTTTTTGAAGTTGAGAGAGACTATCAAAGTTGAGATGTCCATATCTCACATGCCACAATTTGATAGGGGAGATACCTGTACTTACTATTCCTGCAAAGTCTGAATGTCTTGGAATAACTGTTCCTTTCATCCTGAACACTTTTCCATCTTCATAACCTGTCATCATTGTTTTCATATTTTGTTTGACTGAATTTATCTTAACCAAGCCATCTTCCATAATCACCTGATGTCCTGCTTGTCGAATCGTGACTAAAGATAACAAATTCTTTTTAAAAGTGGGTACATACCATACATTTGAAATCATTCTTTCTCCAATATCAAGTAAATAAACTTTAACTATACCTTTTCCATAAGGAGTATGTTTGGTATGATCTGCAAGAAAGATGGAGTTAAGATGGCATTCTTGAAAATTCCAAAAAAAATCACATCTGAAAGTCATGTGTTGAGATGCTCCTGAATCTAAAATCCAAGCATCTTCATAATCACTTTGAAAATTAGTGGAAAGATGTAATGTTGAAGATGAGGTAAGCACATATTCTGAATCATCATCATTTCGATGATTTGCAAACTATGTTGTGCTTTGATGAAACTTCGAAATTTTATCAATGGAAGTGCGACAATCTTCTGCATAATGACCAACTTTGTTACATCTTCTGCAAACAATTTGACTGAAGTCTCTCCCTCTGCCGAAATTATGTCCGTTGCCCCTGCTTTGATTTTTGTGTGGAGTTTGTCCTTTTCCTTGACTGTTGTCTTGAAAATAGCCTCTGCCTTGATTATTTCCTCTTGCGTGAAAAGATCCTCTGCCTTGACTGTTTCCTCTACCTTGAAAATACCCTCTGCCTTGACTATTGCCTCTACCTTGACTGTTTCTTTTGCCTTGAAAATTGTTTTCTCTACTTTGGCTTCGACCACGACCTTGTACAAAATTTCCTCTTCCTCTGCTGCTATAACTGTCACTTGAAGACTTACTTGTGTTGGCTTCTGTGAAAAAAAACATCTTCTCCAATGTGCTTTTTCTTTCCAAAATTTTTGTTTTGTTGAGATAATAGTTCACTTAGTTCATCAAACGTAAGCTTATATAACTTGCCAGTTACTTGTAAAGTTTCTAAAAAATGTGTATAGGAAGAAGGCAATCCAACGATTAAAATTGTGGTCATGAAACTATCATCTACTGCTTGAAAACCAACGTTTAGTATTTCCTGCTTAATGTTCTTAAGTCTGGAAATATATTCATGTACATCACCTCCTTCAATCAATTTTTGTTGAAGCAACTTTAATTGAAGATAAACTTTCTTGGATTCAGGCTGAGTATCAAATAAATCTTTAAAATTTTTCAAAGAAGACCATGCATCAATAGTATTTTCAATGTGAACATACATCTCATCATTAACTGAAGATTTAATAAGTGCTAATGCTTTGGCATTTTTAACTTCCCATTTTCCTAATGTAGTTGCATCTGTCGGCTTAGTTGGCTTAGTATCTTAATTACAGATATCATGCCAAAGTTCATTGTAAATGAGAGTGCTTTCAATGAGATGTTTCCATGTCTTGTATGATTTTGTGCCTTCAAGTTTATCGGAGTCAGAGAACAAATTAATTAACTTCGACATTGTAGTGTTGAATCTTCACACCAAAAAAAAAAAATCAAGCAAAGAAATATCAAGATGAGCAACACACCAGACGCATCACACCAAAGACGATCTATCAGGGCTTGGCCACCCTCGTATAGTCGTTGAAACAAGGAAAAAATAACTGAGCTTTGTACTTGGCTCTAGTCAAATTCCAAGGAACTTTCAAAATTTTACACTTTTACAAAACTCTGGAAATTTTGCCCCCCCTCAAAGTAAAAAGACTTTGAGTTACAAAAACAATTGTTATCCCAAAAGAAATAAAAATCACTTGATATGGTTGTATCCTTTGATATACCTACAAGTAAACCTTTGCCTACAAAGTCTTTGGATTGGCAGAAAGAAATAATGTTACTTCACTATTGCCTTTGAAAAGAGCAAGTAACATATGTGGAAATAAAACTATCAACGTCACTTCACTATTGCCTTTGATAAGAGCACCTTCAACGTTCAAATCTTCTGATAGTGAATATTGGAGGCGCAGTCAGTTATTCCACTTGTTGTTATCTATTTGTTGCCAATCAAAAAGTTTTAACACCCGAGCATTAATGAGACAGCACATGCAATCTCACAGACCTGTAATATCTTCAACTATTTTAATCACAAGAATCTTCTCTTCAGTATCTCTTTTAAGATCGAGGTTTTCTCAGTGTGAAAATAATATAGAACTTGAAAATGGCAAGTGTGGATCCAGTTGAAAATAACTTCGATGCCAAGAGCTATGACAAAAAACATGCAGAAGTGTCCTCGGAGGAGAAGAACTTTATTTTACCTGGGAGGAAGTTAATGAAACCTTTGACTCCATGGGGCTTCAGGAAAACCTTTTAAGAGGAATTTATGCATATGGTTTTGAAAAGCTATATGTTATTCCATAGTGAGGGATTGTTCCTTTCTGCCAAGTTCTTGATGTTATCCAGCAAGAACAATCAGGAACAGGAAAGACTGCAACTTTATGTTCAGGAATTCTACAATAGTTGGATCACGCACACACAGAATCCTCCAGCGACATCTCACTGTAACACGATTTCTACTAAAAGAAGTGTCTCCTCCTTGCAGAATCATGCCAAATATCAGTTCAATTATGAAGTTGGTCGCCCACCTAAGATAAATACGTCCATCTCAGCAAGGAAACTCGATCCAAAGAGAGGACACATCCCAACAGAGAAACAACTCGGCCTAGATCCGAGTTTTATTGTCCAAAGAAAAATGCCCAGAGATTGATGGGACCTCAACCAATCGTCCTATTCACCCCTTCTAACACCAGATTTGACCAATACAGAATTGCTCAAGTTCTTTCAAACAAAATGTTACATGTTGATGCTTATCATAGTTGAATTTAAATGATTATCACAGTTTTAAGAATATAACAGTGATAATTAATATAACAGTGGATTTGGAGAGGCCGTGAGCATTTAGCTCAAGAATTAATTTGCCAGAAATTTATTTGCCAGGGACTAATTTGTCAATTTTCAGGATTTTCAATTTGTAAAATCAGTTTGTGAGTCCAATAACTGAAATCTGTATTGTTGAAGTAAAGTAAAAAAAAAATCATTTTCCCTTTTTTTAAAATTTGAACAATAATTGATTGATTTACTGACAGAGTATGCGCCAACGTTTTTCCTTGGTCTGTAATGCTGAGATCTCTTCCTCTGATCAGCTAATCTCCTCTTCAGTTCAGCAGCATTACTAGAGCTCTGATACCACAATAATGGCAAAAGTGTCCTCAGACACACACTTTTATTAAATAGGAAAAGAAATTACATAAGAGACTTTGCAAGAGTTTACATCTAAACAACACAATACTCTTGCAATGAGCTATATATAAGCTAAATGTCCTAACAAACTCTAGTTATGGATCACTTATTAAATAAACAAGTGTCCATTTACAATAAATGTTATCTTAACTTTTAATCCTAATGTTGAGCTTAAGATACGACACCTTTCTAGAGTCATATCTTTTACAACAATATTCTATTTCTAAATGTCTCCATTTATTAATCAAATATTCTAGATTATTAATTTAATATCCTAAATTAATAATCATTTTATTCTAACTTATTAAACTATGATATTTGTATTTTGGATTATCTAACAGATATTTGATGAGAAAGTCACATTTCTTGGGATAAAAGGATAAAAAATCCATGAAGGACATTTTGGCATGTTGATTTGACAAGGTTTTGACCAAGGAATAGGGTCATAGAGGTGGAGGTTTTGATAGAGTAGGAAATAAAATAATATGAGTAGGAGGGTCAGGGGGAGGATACTTTGTTTTAGGTGCATCCTCATTTTGAAACTTGGGGATTTCACTTACTAAATGAGACAAAAAAAGGCCATTTGAACCAATGAAGTTTAGGGGTTCTAGAGTTAGCTTGATAATATTGTATGAGATGTTCTATAGGATGGCTAACTCAGTGAAAAGGTCAATCAAGTTTGGGATGTCATAAATGTGTTTGGATCCAATAAGAGATATTGAGTGGATTTGACCCATGTCTCCAGGAAGGTTGGGCTCTCCAAGTTGAGTTCAGGGTGTGTGCTTCATTTTTTATTTTCTACAATCCATGATGTTATGATAAAAGACATTTTGTGACAGATGCACCACTTCAAGGGATTATTGTTGGGTGGGGGAACTTATCTTGGGGTATAATCACTTCTCAATGTGTATGGTTGAGGTGGAAACTTGTTTTTTTTTTTATGGCTCCAATGTTGTGGAGATGTTGTGATGAAATCTTGTCTTTTAAGGGAAGGTAATTTTCCATGGATAGCTAGGTTGATATGGCTACTTCTAGGCCCCTTTTCTAAAGAGATTGGTAGAAATATTTGGGCATGATATATGAAAGGATGAAGGATGTAAGGAGGGGGATACATATCCCACAAGAGAAGGACTCAAGAGGCACAATAGCAAGATGGAGTCTTCACTCGAAGGAGGGGTTAACCAGAACTCCCAAGTAGAGTTGTCAAAATGTAGGGCATGAATGGATTCATGAAAACACATGTGGTAAGAGGAAAGAGATGGAAGACTTCCCAAACACACACATATTACTAAAGGGTGAATAAAGGAGATCTGATTCATTATTTGGTTTTAGGGCCAAACCAAGAAACCCCAAGGTAAGACAAAATATTATAAGAATGAAAGGGCAATCTACTAAATCAATTAGGACCTTAAGGTATTGTAAATGAAAACCTGGGATTATAGGTAATTAGGGTAATTGTAATAGGTTTAATATTATATTTTACTAGTAAATTAGTAAAATAAAACAAGCCTACTAACTAGGGTTAATTAACCAATAATTTCGATTTAAAGTGAGCTAGAAACTTTAATGCTAAAAACGAAAACAAGAGAAGGAAGAGAACTGACTCAAAATTTTATGTTGTAGATTATGAATATCCTTGGTTTGAAGTGGAGATTTTGTATAGGCCTCTAAGAGTGATCCACATCTTGGCATGCCCTACACACTCAACTCCAAATTCTTGCAACAGAGGACTTGTCACAGTCTATGATACAAAGATATATATGACATATAACAAATAAACACTAGATGTTTTTTCCATGAAGATAAATCTATTAAATATGTAGAATAGATAGACTATATTCCCTTAGAGGGGTTGATATCTCCCTTGAATTAGCTATGATGGAACCTCCCTTGAGGTTTTAGGGTTGAAATTTTTGAAGTATGGGTGGAGTCATGCCAGTGAAGATGCCTTGGGATTAGTCAATCAAAATTGTAATATTGCAACCAAGATAGCCAAAGGAGTAATTATAGGGGTCTTAGAGATGGAAAGTGGAAGTATCCCTAGGGGATTGAAGAATGAGATAAACAACTAACCCAAGTGTGTACTTGAAAATTAGGATTTTCCCAAAGATAAAAGATTCAACCTTAGATAAGTCAAAGAGACCATACAAAGAGGAAAGTGGTTGTAACACACCCAACCCCTAAGTACCTTTTTAAGGGATGGGGAAAATTTCATTTTCTCAATCACCTCGAATCCTTATAAATAGGGTCTCACCTTCCTCGGTTCGACGAGGGTTATCCATCGACTATAAATTTGTCTAGATATGTGTTTTGGATTGCAAGTTATGGCCCTTCAAATTTATTTAAGCCTTTATTAACTAGAGTCTCTTACAACAGCATGGTACCCACGTGGCTCCCTGTCACCCGACACTACACATCATCATAGTATACGAAGACTCTTCCAAACCAGAGATGACATTTGTCTAGATCCTATAGGATTACTAGGTTAATTAACCATTAGCACACAAAATCCCACTCCTTACCAAATATCCAAGGGAACTTGGACTCATTAATATTAATTAGAGCCTAAGTCTTCGGACTTCAATGAAATTCCTCCTTATTTTCTTATGAACCCAAATATCCTGAATGTTAGAGTCTTAGAGAGGAACCCTTTAATTTAATTAATTACATTTAAATTGTCTCGATTGTTGGTTGTGGAGCTCGATTATCTTCCTAATTCATAGGTCTTTTACTTTCAGCCGTGTTTATACCCCATGAAGTATTTACACCCTATAAGTATGTACACTCTTCCACACGGGGGAGTGTAGAGGAGGGGTACCCCCTCTGCAGGGTCCGAGGGGGCTATCCCCTTGGCTAGGGGGTCTGGGGGCAAGCAGGAGTTCGGGGGTGAAGCCCCTGAAGGAAAAATTGCCTTGTAAATATATATTGTAATTTCATTGTAAATCTGGACCGTTCATTATAAGGTCGCAGATCTAACGGTAGAAATCATGTTAGGGTTTTTTTCCCTAGAAGGCAACCCTCTTTTATGAGGGAAATGTATTGCGGCTATGTATTATGGTGAGTATTGTATTCCGAGAGAGGAGACTATGAGAGAAAGAAGAGAAAGAAGAGAAAGTTACAGCGGGTTTGCTATAGGTTGTATCCCTTCATATGCTGGATAATAATAAAGGAAGGACCTGGAAATTTCTCTGGTGGACGTAGCCCACACTGGGTGAATGACGTAAATATATGTCTCTATTGTATTGTGTATCTTCTGTGTTTTGTTTCCACATTTATTTTATTATATTGCTCCACGGTCCTGTTTTTCTAACAACTGGTATCAGAGAGAAAGGTAACTCACAGGAAAAGAGGGTTCCTGGTTCGAGTGGGAGCAATGTTGGAAGATGGAAAGTTTAGGGTCGAGAAATTTAACGGCCAAAACTACCAGTTATGGAAGATGCAGATGGAAGACTATTTATATCAGAAGGATTTATTCCTACCATTGGGTGGAATAGCAAAGAAGCCAATGGCTACGAAGGACGAAGAATGGGAAATTCTTGACAAAAAGGCTCTAGGAACGATACGGTTGAGCCTAGCAGCGTCGGTGGCTTTCAATATTTCCAAAGAAAAGAAAATGAAGGGTTTCATCGAGGCATTGGCCAAATTGTATGAAAAATCCTCGGTGTCCAATAAGGTATTTCTAATGAAGAGATTATTTAATATGAAGATGTCGGAAGGTGGGTCTATTGCAGATCATTTAAATGATTTTAATAGGGTTACTAATCAACTAAGTTCTGTAAAAGTGGACTTTGATGATGAGGTCAGGGCTCTTTTAATCTTGTGCTCATTACCAGAAAGCTGGAACAACTTGGTCATGGCTGTAAGTAACTCTGTCTCTGGTTCAAATACTTTAAAATTTGATGATGTTGTTGGTGTTATCCTTAGTGAGGAAATGTGATGGAAAAAAACAGGTGAGACATAAGGAAATTCGTTGAACATGGAGAACAGGGGAAGATAAAAGGATAGAGGAAAGGGTTTCGGGAACTGTGGGAATTATAGGAAGGG
>SNQJ01S0019585.1:0-20462 GCA_010110895.2 Picea sitchensis
CAACAAATATACCAATTTTTCTTTTATTAATGAACACCGAATTTTAACACAGTATTTTATCATGGAACCCAAATGGGAAAACCACAAACTCTTTTCTATTAACTGCAAAATTCATTTTAAATGTTACATAGAAGGAATATGTACTTCCCTTTTGATCAACACCAACTGATCAGGATGCACCCATACCCTAATTTACCAGCACCAACTAGTAGGAGGCTACAACCCCATGTTTAGTTAGCTACAACTGACAAGGAAGCACCAACTCCCTCTGTAGGCACCAACCTACCCTTGCACCACCCAACCACCCTTAATACATAAGTATCTTCAACTTTTCTTCTCAGAATCTGCTTTAGCTTTTGATCTTCTGATCTGGACTGTAGAGACAATTTCTTCTCCCACTATTTCATGTTTACATATTATTCAAAACAACATGAGTGTGATACACTGTGTCCCTTTGTTTGAACCATGGCACCTCTTTAATTAACTTAACCATAATCTTTTTTTTTTTATTTTTAGTGTGAGGGTTTTTCGTAAATTGATCACTTATGGATCAATTTAATCCATTAAATTTGATCCTGAATCTCTGTTTATTTTCACAGAGACCAAATTCTATGGAGGTGATTCCTTCAAACCATCAGATATGACCATGCATTACAGAACCATGGGCATACCAACTATAGTGACATATCATAATTTATTTTAAAAACTCTTATAGAATATGACCATCGACCGTGACCGAACGCTAGGCCAAGGGAGTGATTGAGCTCTCATTAAATCAACGGTCATGATTCAATATTCTAATGAGATGGACGATTGACGAAACTTCACACTTTGCAACTTCAGGTTTTCAACATTTCAAAACTTCTGAATCATAATTTTTGAACAGATCGGACAATTGACGTTTATCTTATGGAGACAAATCAATCGTTAGATTTGGTTCTTACAAGGCTTAATCTGACGGCCAGGACTTAATCACGCATTGAGATGGATGGCCAATATTTACTCCGGGTCTTTGGACTTCGGAGATTTTAGATCTCAACACCTTCTTTCCTCGGAGTGATCACCTGCTGTGGTAAGTCAATAATATGGTGGTGACCGCTTGTTGTCGGTTAACATATCTGCTTAAACTATCCTTCCACTATAGTAGATCAACGGATAAGAATTCTCTCGAAGTGATCTTCAGATCAAACGTCTCGTGTCCACTTCAGGTCTTCATCGTTCAGGACTTCAGGACTTTGGGAAAGTGCTAGTGGTAAAAATCCTGAAGAAAAACTGTCAGAGTGACATAACTTACTTACGTCACTTGATGACATGTCACGAGCCGAGTAGCTACCACATATCACTCAGATTCGTGATTTGCACGTACCTGAAATGCCAATTCAACTTGACACTTGTCGTTCTCTGACTGTGCACATGTCCTTGCTGACGTAGACTATTGACATGGTCTGCCAATGTGGTCTTCTTATGTGGTCTGCCACTATGCCCTTTTGCTGATGTGGTTTGTTGACCAACAACCCAGATCGAATGGTCCTTTTTATATCCTCCAAATCCGACGATCCTTATTCACTTCGGATTTCTGGGCTCTGCGTATTTCAAATGTCAAACTGACGGAGTGTAAATTCCTCACATATTTAGACCTGAAGTGAAGGATGTTCATTCGATCAGGATCTTAGATCGACAACTTGATCTGTCTGCGTTGCAACTCTTGTAGCTTATCCTGTCCTTCCACTTTAACATGATCCGACAGCTGATGAGAATCGGGTTTAATGAGATGGTTGACGGGTATTTGGCTAATCAAAATCTCAACCTTTTAGCCCCGCTTATCATATCCTTCCACTTTGATATGATATAATGGTCAATGTGGACTCTTCGAAGCAGATTAACGGTCGACGATGATTGTGGAACCACAGCTTGCGAGTGATTTAACTCGACACCCAAATTCCATAATTTGAAGTTGTGCATTGTTGGTGAGTCACCAAAATCGTCAATCTTCGAAGCTATAATATCGGATGTTCCTCAATAATTGTGGGATTGGAACAAGTGTGATGTTTAATTCTCCTTTCAATCTCCACAATTTATCCTTGCCATAGATTTGGCAATTATGCATCCGACGGTTATGATTTAATGTAAATTAAGCTGGTCGTTTGTTGAATCAACCATAGTCGTAGTTCTTTAAAGCTATGAGATCTGATGATCTAGATGGGTCACAATATTGTAACTAGCGAGTAGTTTAATTCTTCTTCCGATCTTTGCAATTTATCCCTATCGTAGATTTGGCATTTGGACATCAACGATCTTGATTTGTTCTGCATTTTATCGCACCATACCTACTGAGTTTCAACATGCCATCTCTTTGGATCTTGATATCTGCATTTGCTAACCCTCCTGAGCTTTTATCATAGGAACATTGTTGATCCTATCGTGATCAACAATAATCACGAATTTCTTCAGCCTTAAGGTGATGTTCTTATGTTGATTCTTTTTCTTCCTAAGATTAACCTTACTGCTTTGCTTACTATGACTGTTGACATCAATGACAACACATGAATGACAATCTATCCAACAATATCCCCTTTTGTCATTGAGGGAAACACACCCACTTCATACACAATCTCCCCCTGTGGTGATGCTTCTATCCTCTGAAGTTACTCCCCCCCTTTAGCATCAATGGAAAAGGGTTTCTTCTCCTATGATATGTCTCTATAAATACTTATCTGACCACTGGTAACTCCTCTTTCAATCAACCTTTTTCTGTCATAACTGAATGACTCCTTCTGACGTTGATTTTTATCTCCCCCTGAATAGTTTTCAACTGATGGGTTATTTTCTTGAGATATTTAGGTGGGAAGAAAGATTACTCCCAATTTTTTCCTGAGATATTCAAATACATCTCTATTTAAGGGTTTTGTAAAAATATCTGCCACCTATTCTTGTGTTGGAACATATTCCAATTTAATGTTCTTGTTTTCAGCCTGATCTCTTATATAGTGGTACTTTATGGGAACATGTTTCGATTTTTAGTGCTGAACAGGGTTCTTAGAGAGACTTATCGTGCTTGTATTATCATAGTGGATAGTTGTGGGTTCTTCAAACACTATTTTTATGTCTTGAAGAGTTTGTTTCATCCATTCTACTTGTGTGTAACATTCTGATGCTGAGGACTATTTCTTACTTATCCAAGCAACCAATGATTCTCCCAAACATAATGCTCCTCCACTTGTACTTTTTCTTTCATCTACACTTCCTGCCCAATCAACATCTGAATAGTCTTTTAATGTGAATGAATCCTTGCTAGGGTACCACAAACCAAGATCTATGGTTCCTTTCAAATATCTAAAGATTATTTTTACATATTGAACAAGACTCTCCTTTGGTGTTGCTTGGAATCTAGCCACCATC
The DNA here is from genome assembly GCA_010110895.2 of Picea sitchensis. Lineage (NCBI taxonomy): Eukaryota > Viridiplantae > Streptophyta > Pinopsida > Pinales > Pinaceae > Picea > Picea sitchensis. The sequence continues at coordinate 3,400 of SNQJ01S0019585.1, forward strand.
CAAACAACTTGCTTGACATCAGGTTTGGAAGTTGTTACATAGAGAAAACTGCCAATCATTGATCTGTAGTGTTTTGAATCTACAGCTTTTGACTCATCATCTTTTCTTAGTTTGCATCCAATTGGCATAGGTGTACTAACATGTTTTCAATCCTCTAACTGGAATATATTAAGCATGTCCTTAACATATTTAGACTGATGGATAAAAATGGCTCTTTTGGACTGTATTATTTGTAATCCAAGGAAGAAATTCAGTTCGCCAAGCAAAGACATTTCAAATTATTTTTGCATCATCTTAGAAAAGTCCTTACTCATTTCTTCATCATCACTACCAAATATAATATCATCAACATGTTGATACTAAGAGGGGGGTGCCATTCAATTATATCCAATGAGAAATGAACAATGGTATAAGAGTTACACCAATACACCATAATACACCATGCACAATATATGAGAAATAATCAATACTTTTTGTTCAAGGGAAGTAATGACTTCCAAAGGTAGTTACAGCTTCCAAATGTAAAGGGAGTGATAAAACTCCAAGAGGAAGATACAATCCTCCAATATCAAGAGAGATATGAACTCTCTATCCTTGCCCCTTCCTTCCACCCAAGAACCTCTATCCTTGCTCCTTCCTTTCCACCCAAGAATATATGAGAGATAATAAAACTTATTCAATTCTGGTCCTGCTTCATAAGACCTGACTTGTACAGCATGCCCCGCGCTCAATATTTAACATATGATTCTGAATCTCGCACACAAGAAACTAAAGTCCTAACTCTTTCCAATGAAGGGGTCCCACCGGAATTTCCAAGTTCTAGATGAAAAAGTTATGACTGTTTTACCTGCAAAACACTGTTTTTGACTAGTTTCGTGACTGGTCACAAACCCTATATATACTCTGTGGAATATAGTATATCTCCATAATTATAGAGAATCAAGAGCTGAAATTTTTACCAGAGGTACCTTTGATATGTCTTATCACTACCATAGCGATTTCACCATCTGAATCGTTCTAGAAAAGCTATGGCAAAATGGTAAGATGACCTTGAAAGTAACATACCTTAGAACACATCTCCAAAAGACTTCATCCTCCCTTGAAATCCGCCTCTTTACCTCTTCTTCTCTCCTCTAAATTAGACTTATATCAAATGAATGTATAATGATGTTTATTTATACCATTTATGTCACTTCCTTTTAACATTAGGCCGACCTGACACTCTTCTTATTTTGTAATTCTTTTCTTTTTTAATTGTCTTCGTGGCCTACACATGTACAATTCACTTTGTCATCTTTCAAAAATTCATTTCTCCTCAACCATGAGGGATCCACGTGACGTGCCACATACCAATCGAAACAACATGATGTATACTACATCCATCCATATGTTGTATCTTTCATTTTCTACTTATTCTCCTTCATGTCCAAATAACTTCTATCAATATTCTCGTCCAAACCCATGATTAGGGTTGATATCAATGACAATAACCAATCTTCCAACAATCTCCCCTTTGCTATTGATGGCAACACTCATGCTCCCCATCATCATGATCCCAATTCATCTCCCCCATTGACATCAATGGCAGCAGCATGGCTTTCCCTTGAGTTTAATGGAAAAGGTAACCTTCTCTTTGGGGTCACTCTAAACATGTGGCAATCAATACTTCATCCTTATTTTTGGTCTTGGGACATTTTCTTCCTAGAATCCTTTGTGTGGCTTCTTTCTTCTCTCTCTCTCTTCTTCATGTCTAGATGTATATGCTGTTCATTCTTCTTGTTGCAGTTCCAACCAATCTCCTCCCCGAAGTTATTTTCCGACATTTACATTTTCGGGAATCAAACGTAGAGTGTATCCTTGATCACACATTTTACTAACACCGAGTAGATTATTATGATTCAAGTCTCAACCAATAGAACATTCCTTTTGTTTTCTTTTTACATTTTTTTCCAAGCTCTACTACATCTTTCTCCAAGTATTTTGTAGATGATTTCTCCTATCTCCAAATGCAACATTACAATTTTCTTCAAGCCGATGAATTTGTCTGATCCCCAGTCATGTGTGAAAAAACATCCAATCGCTTCCATAAAAATTCATCTATCTTCTTTACATTTTTCAGCTGTCAATGCTATTCGACAATCTTCATTTTGAATCTCTTCCTTCTCCATACTATGGTTATCATATAATATCTTCATCTATATATCTCCAATTGCATGGTAATTCAAGATAATTGTATTTGTAGCATACAATATTTTTTTGTATCCATCAACGGTAAAATGAATTATAACTTCTATTGAAAAAAACATGATTATTTCCATATCTTATATCTACACCATTCATGTTTCTTGTGTATTTGTTCCTTTCATTGATTCTCGAATTCATCATTTTATGTCCAAAATTTTTGCAAGTATAACAATGACTAAGAAAGAAATTTTGATACCTTGGAGGAAATGGGCTTCTTTGTGATGTAGTCCATCCGTGTTCATGATCTATTCTTCTGCAGGAGCATTTTACCCATTGGAGCTTCTTTGATTTTTTTGAAGGTAGGAGGTCTTCTTGATATTCATCTCTTTTGTAATCATTCATTCTTTTCTCGTATCCCGTCCACTTTCTATCAACTGCCTGTAGCTCTTTCTTCAACCTCGCTTGTTGGTATTTGCATCTTCTTTGTATGAAGTTCTCACCCATGCATCCAAGAGCATGTAAGCAAGCCCCTTCGCACTTGGAGAGTTTCTTAGTTCTTCTAATGAGACAAACTTCTCTGTTCAAGTTTCTCACAATCTCTTCTTTATCATTTGGGACCTTCTTTACTTCTGTTATTCTTCTTGCTTCTTCAAGTAGAATATTCAAGGAAATGGTTTCTCTCATTTTCCAAAGTCTTCTAATTGTTTCTTTAAGCTTACAACCTGCCTTTTCACAACTAACCACCATAATTTTTAGTTTTCAGGTGTCTTTGAGCTTGCTATTTTCAATCTCAACATGTTTCAATTTTTAAGATTCTCATCATCTTCTTCACTCTTTATTGGACTTTTTCTTCTTTCAAGGTCACTTTTCAATTTTGGATGAGGGGTATTCACCAACATGACCTACCTTCACAATTGAAGCAAAAGAACTCCACCTCTATTTTCTTCTTTGAAATAGTGAGATGTTGTAATCATCTTCAACTTATTCTTTCTCTTCCTTGCTTTCTTCCCTTTGAATAAAGTTATTGTAGTTTGTCCTATATTTCGGTTGATGCACAAGGATCCCAAATCTTGATTTTCATCAATCACAATCCATCCTAATGGTATCTATTGCTTTTTGTTTTTGCTTCCTTCTCGAGTCGCAGCCTCTTTGGTTTCTTCAAGCATTATATCCTGGGGCTAAATCGAGATCCAAAACATCCTCCCAAGAGCTTCTTAAGTAAGTTTCCATTCTCCCATTTTCCAGTATTCAAAATTGCTTCCATCAAATGGTGGAATCCCATTTGGAATGCTTCCTTCCATTTTTGCATATGATCTCTTCCAGTTAGGTAACCTGCATCAAGGTAACCTCGCCTGACACCAATTGTTGATAATTAAGAGGGGGGTGAATTAGTATCAAGTAATAAATTTAAAACCTTTTTCAACTTATAATTAAACCATTCAATTATATCCAATGAGAAACAATGGTATAAGAGTTACAATCAATACACCATACGCACCATGCAATAAATATATGAGAAATAATCAATACTTTTGCCTCATGGAAGTAATGACTTCCAAAGGTAGCTACAGCCTTTCCAAATGTAAGGGAGGATAAAATCCAAGAGGGCGATACAATCCTCCAATATCAAGAGAGATCTTGAACTTCTCTATCCTGCCCTTCCTTCCACCCAAGAATATATGAGAGATAATAAAACTTTATTCAATTCTTGGCTGTTCAGAAGACCTGACTTGTACAAAGATGCCCCGCTCTAAATATTTAACATATGATTCAATCTCATGACACACAAGAAACCATAGTCCGTACATCATGATGGAGTCTGTATGAAAAAGTTATGACTGTTTTTACCTGGAACACCTGTTTTTGACTAGCTCTGGACTCCACAACCCTACATTCCACAGAGTGTATCTACATAACTATAGAGAATCAAGAGCTGAAATTTTACCAGAGGCACCCTTGATATGTCTTATCACTACCATATGATTTCTACCCATCTGGAATCGTTCTATGCTATGGTAAAATGGTAAGATGACCTTGAAAAATAACATACCTTAGAACACATCTCCAAAAAGACTTCATCCCCCTTGAAACTGGGCCTTCTTTTTTTACCTCTTCTTCTCTCTGAAATTAGGACTTATATCAAATGAATGTATAATGATGTTTATTTATACCCATTTATGTCACTTTCAACATTAGGGGGTCAATTCGACACTTTCTTATTTTGTAATTCTTTCTTTTAATTGTCTCAGGTACTACATGTACAATTCACTTTGGCTATCTTCTAAAAATTCATTTCTCTCAACCATGAGGGATCCACGGACGTGCCACATACCACCTAAAGAGCATGATGTATACTATCCATCCATGTTGTATGTATCTTCATTTTCATTTTCCTTCATGTCCAAATAACTTCATCAATATTTTGGTCCAAAACCCATGACTAGGGTTGACATCAATGACAATAACCAATCTTCCAACACAACATACACTTCCACAATTATCATGTTATTACCATCAATTTTGCAATAAATATTGTTGTCTGATGATCCCCTTTTGACGATCTATTTTTTTAAATAAGAGTCTAGCCTTGCATACCATGCTCTCGGTGCTTGTTTTAGTCCATAGAGTTCTTTCTTCAATTTAAAAACATAGTCTCCTTTTTTGGTTAATTGAAACCCTTATGGTTCCTCAATATAGACTTCCTCTTCTAGGTTTCCATTGAGAAATGTTGACCTAACATCCATTTGGTACACTTTAAATTTTCTGTAACTAGAGAAAGCTAAGAACATCCTAATTGCCTCTAATCTAGCCACAGGTGAAAGTGTTTCTTCATAGTCGACTCCTTCAACCTGATAATACCCTTTACATATTAATCTGGATTTGTTCCTGATTACTTTCCCATCTTCACTCATTTTATTTTTATATACCCATTTAGTTCCAATGACATTTTTATTTTTTAGTCTTGGAACTAGTTCCCAAGTTTGATTTTTTTTCGATTTGGTCCAATTATTCATTCATAGATTTCATCCAATTATCATCTTTACATGCCTCTTTTATTGAGGTAGGATCAACATATGACAATAATTCTATTTTTTTTTGATACAATAGTTGTCTTCTTGTGTGCACTCCATCATTCATATCTCCAATAATCAGTTCATCAGGATGATTATTTTGAGTAATTCTTGAGGAAGTCTTTGTATCTCTTCTTGGGAATTATTCTGTTATTTCTCCATATTGAATATATTCTTCACTATCACTAGTATCAATATAATATTCTTCCCCTTATTTTTCATTCTCTTCTACTTCTTCTATTTGTCTGTTGAATGTCTCATCATCATCTTCATCTTCATTTTTAGATATGGTCTCTTGATTTTTTATCCTTGTAGTTTTTAGGTCATCCACCTTGACATATACACTATCAAAAATATTATGTGGTCTAAGATTGTAGCATCTTCATGATTTCTTGTTTGAATCATATCCAAGAAAAATACCTTCATCAGATCCGGCATCAAATTTTCCAAGACTCTCATCTAGTCTTTTGATGTAGCATTTACTTCCAAATACCTTGAAGTATTCTACTGATGGAGCTCTTCCAAACCATAGTTCATAAGGGGTCTTATCACTATTAACCCTGAGATGACCTATGTTCAATATGTATATTGTTGTGCTTACAACTTCCCTCCAATATCCATATGACAATTTTTCTTCATTGAGCATAGTCCTTGCAGCCTCCTGAACTGTTCTATTCTTTCTCTCAACAATCTCATTTTGTTGAGGTGTTCTAGTAGCAGAGAATTGTATTTTTATTCCATGGGTTTCACATAAGACATCAAACTCTTTTGAGGTGAATTCACCGCCATTTCCTAATCTAAGACATTTATTTTTTGTCTCCTTTTCATTTTCAACAAGGGTTTTAAAGGCTTTGAATTTGTTGAGTGCTTTTGATTTTCCTTCGAGAAAACATATCCAACCCATTCTAGTAAAGCCATCAATGAACAACATAAAGTAAGACTTTCCTTGAAAACTCTTGGTCCTCGTAGGTCCACATAGGTCAGTGTGAACAAGCTATACAGGTTTAGAGGTTGTGTATTCCTTTGCCTTGAACCTAATTCTAGTTTGCTTCCCTAGTTGACAGTGTCTACACATAGCATTTGAGGGTTTTATGATCTTTGGAAAGTTTCTTATTTCACCAAGGTTGTTGACTTTCACAAGATTGTCAAAGTTAATATGCCCCAACCTTCTATGCCATAGCCAACTTTCATCTACTGAATTTATATGACACTCCTCATTCAATTTTTCATCTAGTATATATACATTTTCAGGAGTTCTAGGAGCAGTACCAACTAATTTTCCTGTTTCGTCTCTCCTAATATCACATTTTTGGGAATCAAATATACAGAAGTTCCCCTGATGACAGGTTTGACTAACACTTAATAAACTAGGCTTCAGTTTTTCGATAAGTAGCACATTTTTGGTTTTGTCTTTTCCCAAGCTCCCAGTGCCTTTCCCAAGTATGTTACTTGAAGCATTATCACCAATTGTAACTTTACCTTTTTATTTCTTTAAGTCTAAAAAATTGTCCTTGTTACCTGTCATATGTTTAGAGAACCCACTGTCAACATACCAGAGATCCTTTTTATCTTGAGCTTTTAGGGAAATAAGAGATTTCCTTTTTGATGTTTTTTCTCTCCAAAGTTTCTTTTGCTCTCTAATGAACTTTGGTTGTTCTGAGACTTCCATTAATCTGCAATTAATGGCCTTATGGCCATGGTTATGACATTTGAATCATTGTAAGTCCCCTTCTTGTATAGATGCAAAGGGGTTATAGTTTCTTCTTTTAACTTGATTTGCTACTTGTTTATCCTTAAGGATATAGTTCTTCACCTTCATATTTTTCTTTCTATATGCTCTAAATTTATAACTTTGTGTTCGAAATTAGAGCATGCAAAGAAATAACCAAGGAAAATGTGAGGATACCTGTTTTGATAAAACTTCTTTGGTATTGTCTTGTCTTCTTTCCTGATGGGAGGAAGTAATCTTCTGGAATTCTGATCATTACTTATCTTCTCTTCATTTTTCTTCTTAAATGTACCGAGGAGAGCATCTGCATAAGATTTTGATTTAACATGGATTTCCTTTTGAGATTAACCTATTCCATTTTTATTACATGAATCCCTTTGCATGGTAATAATCTTATCTAGTATTTTAGAGCTATTTTCAGATTTAGTTTGAATGATTTTTGCATCCAGTTCCTTTTTTAGATGAACTATTTTTTCCTCCATTCTTTTACAAGTTATTTGTTTTTCCTTAAGAGACTTTTCCAGACTTTTTTCGATCTTTTTTTCTTCTAAGATTTGTTTTTTCAGATTTATCATGAGTTTTTCCATCTCCTTTTCTTCTTGTTCATGTTTTTTTTTTGTTCAACTACAAAACTTTTCATTTGTCTATATCTGGTTTTGTATTTTCTTAATTCATGCAAGGCACTGAGAAATTCTTTCTTCATATTAACTTCTGCTTTTTCTTATAACTCCTTCTCATGTTTATTTTTTTCTGTCTCATTAGATTCTTCAATACCTAAGAAAATGACTTCATCATCATCAGATTCATCGTTGCTACTAGATTGTGATGAGTTGTTTTTTTCTTCTTTTGAGTAGAAATTCTTTTTCCCTTTGTAAAACTTTTTCTTGTAGTTGGGATTTTCCTTCTTCTTGTATTGTTTGGTTTTATTTTCTTCATCTTCAGGGTCCTCTTTGGGATAGGGAAACTTGGATGAAAAATGACCAACTTTGCCACAGTTAAAAAATTTGAAAGGAAGATTGCCTTTGTACTTCCCTGATCCTTTCTGAAGTTTTCTAATGAAATTGGTTTCTTCCACATCAGATTCTTCATGATGGCAAGATTGAATTTTTTTCTTTTGATTTATCTTTGTCATAGATGCTTTGAAAAATGTTTCATCTTTTGTTGATTTATCATTCCCTGTTCTCATTTCATATGCTTTAAAAATTCCATGGAGCTGATCAACTGTAAGTGTGTCTTGATCAGATCTATCTTCAATTGAAGAAATATTTGCATCATATCTCATAGGTAATGATATTAGTATTTTTCGCACAATTGGTTTATTTTTAATCTCTTCTCCTGCCACTCTAATTGAGTTAACCACTTCATCTACCCTGTGAAAGTACTCGGCAATACTTTCTTCTTCTTTCATTTTCAGATTTTCAAACTGAGCTTTATAGGTTTGTAGTTCGTCTTCTTTGACTTTTTCATCTCCTTCATATACAACCTCCAACCCGTCCCATATTTATTTGGCTCATTTACAATGCATAACCTTCACACATATAGAATTAGTCAACCCTACTAGAACTCCATTAACTTCTCTTGAGTTGTCATTACATATTTTCTTTCCTACAATGTCTTTGGGTGGAGTAGTTGGTGTAGTGTAATCATCTACAACAGATTTCTAGATATCAAAACTAAGAGCAAACATGAAGTTTTTCATTCTTATTTTCCATAGGGCATAGCCTCCTCCATTGACAACTGGTGCTTTATTGTTGGAGATTCCTTCTTGTTGATCCATCTTCAGGATCTACCTTCGATTTTGTTAGACTGTGTTGAAGGAACCCGCTCTGAGACCAATTGAAGGATCAGATCCTGTCACTGAGAGGGGTGTTGAATCAGTGACACAAAAATTATATCAAATTTTCTTTTATTAATTCACACATAATTTTAACACAATATTTTATAGTGGAACCCAAATAGGAAAACCACAAAATCGTTTCTATTAACTACAAAATTTGTTTTTCATGTTACATAGAAGGAATATGTACTTCCCTTTTGATCAACACCAACTGATCAGAATGCATGCACACCCTAATTTACCAACACCAATTGGTAGGAGGCTACAAACCCCTATTTAGTTAGCTACAACTGACAAGGAAGCACTAACTCCCTTTACATGCACAACCCTACCTTTGCACCACCCAACCACCCTTAATACATAAGTATCTTTAGCTTTTCTTCCTGGAATCTGCTTCAACTTTTGATCTTCTGATCTGGACTGCAGAGACACTTTATTCTCCCACTCTTTCATGTTTATATATTCTTCAAAACAACATGAGTGTGATACACTGTGTCCCTTCGTTTGGACCATCGCACCTCTTTAATTAACTTAACCATAATCTCTGTTATTATTTTCACTGTGATGGATTTTCGTAAATTGATCACTTATGGATCAATTTCATCCATTAAATTTGATCCTAAATCTTTGTTTATTTTCACAGAGACCAAATTCTTTGGAGGTGATTCCTTCAAACCATCACACATGACCATGCGTTACAGAACCACAGGCTTACCAACTACAGTGACATATCATAATTTATTTTAAAAAATATTATAGAATATGACTATCGGCGGTGACCGAACTCTAGGCCAAGCAAGTGCTTGAGCGCTCATTAAATCAAGGGTCACGATTCAATCTTATGATGTGATGGATGACTAACGAAACTTCACACTTCGTAACTTTGGGTTTTCAGCATTTCAAAACTTCTGAATCAAATTTTCCGAATAGATCAGATGCTTGATGTTTATTTCACGGAGACAGATCAATCATCATATTTGGTTCTTACAAGGCTTAATCTGATGGCTAGGACTTAATCACACATGGATATGGATGGCCAATATTTACTCTGGGTCTTTGGAGTTCGGAGATTTGAGATCTCAACACCTTATTTCCTCCGGAGTGATCACCTGCTGTGGTAAGTCAATAATACGATGGTGATCGCTTCCTATCGGTTAACATATCCGCTTACACTATCCTTCCACTGTAGTAGATTGACGGACAACAATGCTCCTGAAGTGATCTTCATAACATACATCTCGTGTCCACTTCGGGTCTTCGACATTTGGGACTTCAGGACTTTAGGCAAGTGCTGGTGGTAAAACTCCCGAAGTAAAACCCCTGAAGTGATGTAACTTGATTACGTCACTTGATGACATGTCACAAGCCGAGTAGCTACCATGTGTCACTCATATTCATGATTTGCACGTACCTGAAATAACGATTCAACTTGACACTTGTCGTTCTATTGGCACTAGGCCAAAGTGGAAAGAAGAAAGGGAGAACTGGAAATAAGGATGATCTTGGGGAAAGAAAGCATGTATAAATTGAAGTGTCATCTGCAGGAAGAAAAACACATGTGCATGCAAGAAAGCATGCATAAGGAAAGTGACAAATGAACAAAGAAAAACACGCACACATGGGAGAAAGACCTAAACTTGGTAGGGTTAGGGTTTTGGTAATACATTGTAAACAAATGAATATCCCGATAGATATAAATATAGATATGTAGGTATCAGATCGGTTCGGTTCGGTTCAGTTGGTCGGTCCCTTATTAGTTCGTTATTTAAAAAAAAAAGGTAACAAAACTAAAGAGGGCACAACACGCCAGAGATAGAAAGGCCACATGAAGTTCAAAACATGAATTCAACAAAGGCAAGGACGATGCTTATATAAAAAGGGAAATGAGTGGGAAAAGGAAAGTCGGCAAAAGCAAGCTGATAGGAAAAAAGTAGGCGGAATTAAAGGATGGAAAGAATTGATGTGACCTCACATTAATCACGCCAACTGGAGATGGAAAATCAAGCGTAATGGAAATTATGAAGCCATCACAGATGCATTGAACCCACAATTATGGTGCATTAAGCCCATAATGAAGGAAGCATCCTTGACAAGCTTCCTGGCAAACCAATACAACATGCGAGCATGGGAGAAACTAGTCTATTCGCGAAAGGAGAATAGACAGAGAGTAATATAAGTTATAACACATAGAGAGAGATTACATATATCACATAATTTATTCAAAACCAACAAAAGTTTGACAGACAACATTATGGCACCATCGATGCCAGCAAAAGCAAGCCAGAATTCCAGACCGACTAGGGTTCAAACTAGGTCACGAGGACCGTTGGAAGAGAATGAACAACAATAGTTGGAGATCATCGATATCAATGAGATCCCATCCCCAGAGATGATACCGGTGAACTCTACACCGATACTGGAAGAGATTCAACATACAGAAGAAGAGGCTATGAAAGTGGATACGCCAGCAGCGATGCAGGAGCCTCAAAACTAGGAAGCGAAAACCCAAAAGGGGGTACAACTAGAGAGCACCAATGCAGCCCTAGAAGTTAATGGAATGACACATAATCTGAAAGCAGTAGTGGAGCAAGACGAGTCTCAAATGACCATCTCAGGTCAACCAACAGAGGATACCATTGAAGATGCCTTGGCTTGGCCAGAATGGCTTATAGGGGAACAACCAGAAGCTGTTGGAACTTTGAACCAGCCACCGCAGTGGAAAGACAAAGTGAAGATACTGAGCTCACCCTGCAAGAAACCTACATCTTAAATTGTTCTACCACACATACTAGCTGGAGTACAGGAAGGACCAGAGCTATTGGGCCACGTCGAGAAGCTCAAATATTCATACCATGATGTATCATATGAAACCAAGTTCCTGGAAATTGCACAGAGGGTCTTTATGTAGACCATAGGAGAAACCCAATTTGGAGAACCGATCAACCAGCCACACCAGTGGGCAACTGGGCTGGAGAAAAAAGGAATCTTAGATTTGTTGAACCTACCACATTTTGGCAGAGGCTAGTACGTGAAAACATGCATCAAGCAACTATTAGGAGACACACATGGAGGGGACATATGGTTTGACAAACCCATCCCCATAACTATTGAGCTTATTGCACAAATAACAGGGTTACCAATCTAGGGTATGGATCCTGCGTTGATTCTAGACGACAAATCCAAGGAGAAAGCATTGGCAGAAGAAATGAATAAGAAGTATGGCACCACCAGGGGAACGAGAGGCATCATGATCAAAGGAATCAACAATGAAGCTACACAATTAGGCACAAAAATCCTATCCTGCAAATTGCTAATAAAATGTCGCAAAGAGGAAGTACTAGCTGGAGTCATTGCAATTCCAACTCAGTGCGCAGAAGGCACCTCAATGAGTTAGGCGCCATATTTATTGAAATTATTCTAGGAGGACTAAAAATATGCATAGGACCTAGGAACAAAGTTCCATTACTCATGGTTGATTACCCTAATATCCTTCATGGGATGGCGAGAACCAAGGTATGTAATTTTTTGTACCAAACCACAACCAGCAGGAGCGAGATACCTATTGCTGAGAGCCAGGCCGCATGTCCGACAGAAGAGGGAGAGTGGAATCACATTTTAAGAATACCTATGAGATATACAGGAAGCCATCAACCAATCATGGAGAATAACACCAGAGGCTATCACGCAATATGTGGACATCGCCAATTTCCATGCCACATGACAAACAATGTGGATATAGGCAAGGCATGATCTAACTAAATAGTGGCTACTGCATCACAGAGGGTTACATCCACATGGTCATCAGTGAATGTCCCAATGAATAGAGGATCCCAGCTATTACCTGGGAAGTACCAAAAAGAACAACCGAGAAAGAGGCAGAGGAGGGAGACATGCAACCTCCAGAAATCAAGTGCTCAAGAAACCAAAGATGAGCCAAGGCAAGACGACCCAGGTAGACAAAGGGTCAAAGAAGACAAGAACCCAAAAGGGGAAGAAATAGACTACACAACTGACCAACAAACAACAAAAACAGGCCGAGGGAGCACATGAGATTGCCCCAAATCCCAACACACATAAACCAAGGGGAAATAATAGACCAGTCACGTAGGCAGGAGACGCATGCAAGAAATAAAAGGCATAATGAGCATCGTCAGACTATACGATCATGGAGGATGATGGGGAAATGATCACCAAAATGGTCTAGGATTTCCTAGCATAAGATTTCAATCATGCAACACATCACAGGGATAAAATGCAAAAAGAGATAGATGAAATGGGACTGTTCCTCAAGAAATTTGGGGAAGTATATATAGCAAGTAGCAACAGAGGCATAGAGCCATCAACACCACAGATCGACGAAAGAGTAGAGGTAGAAAAACGAGACCCGGTCCACTCACTGCCACATGCAAGCACAACGGTTTACATCACACCTAACATGCTGCACATGGATGAAATCATGGGGAAGACACCCTTGAAGGATTTAAACCACATCCAATTGTTCTTGACGTGGATTCCATGAAGGGCACTACACAAGTTTCAGGTTAGCATCCAGTGTCGGGCACACAAAAACTTAGTCGAGCTACAAAAATCAATAAAGAAGCAGGAGGCACTAGAAAAAGTTTGTGAGCAAGCCAAGTTCAAAACTCAGGAGGAAAAAAAACATAGGAATGAACTGGAATGAAGAGTGGGAGGAATTTTTGAGAAACTCCCAAACACTGCGCAAGGAAATGAACTCCCAGTAGTAGAAATGATCGATCAGATTGCGTAGGCCATTGAGAATTATCAGAAGGAGATCGAGAGTCTCCGAGAGAAGCTCGTAACCACCACTCCACCATCAGTGAAGGAGAAAAGGAAGCATGAATAAACAACACAACTTCAGGAGATAGAGCAACAAGTTAGAACAACAACTAAATTATTTGATAAAGCAGCGCAACTTTGGACAAGGTTGGAGGATGACCCACAGGTCCAACATTTGGATAACAAAGAGGAAAGGATCAATGAAGTGATCCAAGAGCTCAAGCAGAGACATAAGACCATACCAATCCCAGAACGAATCAAAGGGACACAAGAGATGAAGAAAATACAAGCATAACTCATCACTGTGCAAACACAAAAACAAGAGTGTCAGGCTCAAATAAAGCCATTGCAAGAACGGGTAGAATAAGTACTCGCACAGGAAGAAGGAGCTAAAAAATAGATAGAAAAGACCCAGGAATAATGTGCAGGATTGTTGAGCGATGAAGTGGCAGTCCAAGTAGTGGACACCATCAAGGAGAAGATCGCACAAGCACTGAAAAAAGTAGAAGAGCTCAAGGAAAAGTTCCAGATGATCACCAAGGAGATCGAGGAAGCTCAGAAGGATTAGGTGACTTGGGGCGAGTCACATGTCAGTGTTGGGGGCCTATTGGCACTAGGCCAAAGTGGAAATAAGGAAGGGAGAAGTGGAAAGAAGGATGATCATGGGGAAAAAAAGCATGCAAAAAATGAAGAGACGGCTACATGAAGAACAACACTCGCGCATGCAAGAAAGAGTGCACAAGGAAAGCGACAGCTGGAGGAAGAAAAACATGCGTGCATGGGAGGAAGACCTAACATCACTAGGGTTAGGGTTTTGGTAATATATTGTAAATGGATGAAGAGTTCAATAGATATAAATATAGATACATAGGTATCGGATCGGTTTGGTTTGGTTTAGTTGGTCAGTCCCTTATTAGTTTGTTGTTTTGTATTAGATATCTACGAGTTGATGCGTTATGTAATATTGTTAGGAAATATTTTGTAAGTTGTTGATCTAGAACAAAGGAGAGAAGGAATATCTGAGGATTAGATCATAGGTTGTGGAGAATGGCATGATCTAGTTCGCCTCATATAGATCTTACCCATCTGAGGAGAATTGTAAGCGCACAACATCGGAGATTCAAAACTACCATAATAAAAGAGCCAAGAGCCAAATCTTTGTGGGCGTATCCCAGGAGGGGGTGAACCACAGTAATATCTATGTAATGAGATGAATGCATGCACATATTTGTCTTCTTTCAACAGTTAATTGTTATTCTTAATGAATGAGTTAATATATTGCTAACTATGATTGTGCTATTAAGGGAACAAATTGTGGAAGATAAATGCATAACCACGAATAATAGTAGATTTGAATCACAATTTGTAGTAGATGGCTCTGAGTAACAATACCCTATCTCATACTCAATCCTAGGCTATAAACAACTGAATCTTACAGCCACCCATAAAGATATCTCGGGTGAGACTGCGCAATGCATTATGTGTGTTGTGTTTCCTTCTGGTTTACCAGAAGGGCAGATACTTTTAGAGGATTTTTTGGAAACCCGAAAGACATGAAATCTTGGTCAATAAATCAGATGGTCAAGAAATAAGAATAAGTAACCAACATGGTATATGACTGTGCCACGTGTCCTTGCTGACGTAGACTGCTGACGTGGTCTGCCAATGTGGTCTTCTGACATGGTCTTCCACTATGCCCTTTTGTTGACGTGGTCTACTGGCCAACAACCAAGATCCAACGATCCTCGTTATGTCCTCCAAATCCGATGGTCCTTATTCACTTCGGATTTTTGGGCTTCGGGTATTTCAAATCTCAAACTGATGGAGTGTAAGTTCCTCACATATTTAGATCCAAAGTGAAGGATGTCTGTCCGATAAGGATCTTATATTGATGTCTCAATATGTCTGTGTTGCAATTCTTGTAGCTTATCATGTCCTTCCACTTTAACACAATCTGACGATTGATGGGAATAAGGTTTAATCCGATGGCTGACGGGTATTCGACTAATCAAAATCTAAACCTTTTAGCCCTTCTTATCCTATACTTCCACTTTGAGATGATCTAACACTCAATGTGGACTCTTCGAAGTGGATTAATGGTCGACGATGATTGCAAATGATCAGGGGATCAAATTTTGCTCAAAAATTCAAAGTGCTCAGAATCAATTCAAATTGAACAAGAGCATAGGCATCGTCATTATGAAACCAACGCAACTCATTTGGGTTCAAACAAACGTCGGGAGCGAGAGATATCGCGTTCTGTTCAAAATGGCAAACAGGCAAAAAAAGGNGGGATGCTCACTGTACAGTCCATACAGTCCGTACAGATGATGACGTGGTAGGTCGTACGACATGGAAGGCCATACAACATGTGGCAGATAGTTATTGGAAAGTTGGCATGTGACATGGTTTGTTGGCAGTGAATGGGATGGCGACACGTGGCCCAATCAATGGTCGTCGCGTGTCACCTGTTTGTTGGTTAAAATCTTTGCACTTGGTAAGAGTCGACCCCGTGACCTCCGGGGCAGGTTAAAGCTTTGGGAAAGGCCACCCAACCGGTGCACCCGCACATGTTACTTGATATATAAATGCATTGTAATATATTTAACATTGTATAAATGTGTGTTGGGGCGTGAATCGGGACGGGGCTAAGCCTCGGCCCGTGGTTATCTATTGTATTGCATATGATCGATGCTACGACGATTAGACCCACCATAACATATGTTATAACCATTTGAATGTGTGCGGTTTGATATGACATGTGACCAACGTGTATGTGCGCGGGTTTAAACCTTACGGTTATATCAACGGTTTTAAAATTAAGCCCTGTTGTGTAATAGCGCGCGGTCATGTGGTGACCATGTGATCACGGGCCTTGGTAGTTAAGGCCGACGCGTAACTGTTTGACAGTTTGGACCAGTTGTGTGGTTGCACCCGGTGCCAAGTTTTTATGCTTTAAAATGCATGTGGGCTAGGTTGAGCCAAGGGAGGTGCGTTTTGTAGATGCAGAGACAACAAGCTTGAAGGGGGGACTTCCAAGAAGCCTATCTACTTCATTTTTTGGCCAAACGAGGTGCCGAAAAAGCCCAGCTAGGGGTTTTTGGACATTTTGAAGCCATTGGAGTAGTCTATTTGGCATTTTGAGCATTGTAAAGAACATTATTTAACACTTTGAGAAAATAATACAAATGATCCATTGGAAGCTGGACCAGGAGATGTAGCCCAAGAGAGGGGTGAACTCCTTTATCATTTGTTGTGTTATGTGTTTTCTATTCATTGATTATGATACTATTTATATACATCTTGAATGAGTAAATACTATTAAAGTTGTGTTTCAAAGTTGATCCATTTGCATTTTAACACATAAATTTAACTTGCAAATATTTTCAAGAATACAAGTCTTCTTCATTTTTAGATCAAGTTGGTATCAGAGCATAGGTTTTTG
>SNQJ01S0019585.1:22640-38076 GCA_010110895.2 Picea sitchensis
AAGTTAGATTTGAGAAGCGGATATCATCAGATTAGGATTGTCGAGGGAGACACATGGAAGACAACTTTAACTTGACACAAATTGTGAGTGATTTAACTTGACACCCAAATTCCATAATTTGAAGTTGTGCATTGTTGGTGAGTCAACCACAACCATCGATCTTCGAAGATATAAGATCGAACGGTCCTCAATAGTTGTGGGATTGGAACAAGCGTGATGTTTATTTCTCCTTTCAATCTCACAATTTATCCCTACCGTAGATTTGGCAATTGCGCATCCGATGGTTACGATTTAATCTGACTTAATATGGTCATTTGTTGAATCAACCACAGTCGTAGGTATTTAAATCTATGAGATATGACGATCTAGACGGATTGCAAGATTGTAACTGGGGAGTAGTTTAATTCTGCTCCTGATCTCCACAATTTATTCCTACCATAGATTTGGTGGTTGCACATCAACGGTCTTGATTTGTTCTATGTTTTATCACACCATACCTACTGAGTTTCAACGCACCATCTCTTCTGAGCTTGATTTCTGCGTTTTCTAACCCTCCTGAGCTTTTATCATAGGAACATTGTTGATCCTATCATGATTAACAATAATCACAAATTTCTTCAGCCTTAAGGTGATGTTCTTCTACCAATTTTGTTTCTTCCTGAGATTAACCTTGTTTCTCTGCTTACTATGACTATTGACATCAATTAAAACAAATGAATGACAATCTTTCCAACAGGGGTAGATAATATTATCTATAAGATCTCCCAACGATCTGGTAGATACATCCTCTCACTGCGTCGTGGTGGATATACTTGATTTACAGAACTGAGAAAACTGGAGAAAACTATCAGATAACATAACATTAATAAAATCTTGTACCACTGTGCATACTTAGATATCACAATAATGGAATCGTGAAATTGTTAGTGGATGCAATCAAACCTACATCGTTATCCTCAAGACAAAATACAAAACACCTAAATGATATTCCAATAGAAATTCCTTCCTGAACATAATCTAAGAAGGGTGGATATACAAAACTTCACTTCCAAGAAAGGTGTAATTCCTCAATTAAATAAAATCATACAGTAACAAGAGATTGCAAGATTTAAATTGCGTGATGTGCCCTTAAAGATACATCTTCATGCTCCAAGGGTGCCACTTTACTTTGACTGGTTTTGTAAGTTTCTCCAACCCTTGGAGTCAACACTCCACTCGATCGAACTTGTGAGAGACTAAGGGCTTCTATGGAATAAGGAATCCAGCTTATTGTGCGCTCCTTAGAATCTTTGTGAGTGACTATCTCAATCCGCCCTCACGACCTCGTGGTCCTCTCGAACTATGTAATATTTAACCTACCATTCGGGCCACGACGTGAGTGCTAGTAGGCTGTGATAGGGATGCTACCACACCTCTTCCTCAATGTTTGGTTTTTGTGTATAGCCCCTCTAATCCTTATGTGAGCCGGATTAGCAAGCATCGTGAATCCTACATCCACTAATAAAACATGTGTCAATAATCCATATATATGAATTGCACTGAAATAAATCATACTTCACAAGTGCATAAAAAAAATACTCAATCAAAATACAATTCACTCCTTGACTCAATCCAGATTCCAAGGAAGTCCATGGATGCCATCAACATCCATAACCTATCACGTGTCCTGCACAGTCAGGAAAACTCATGAATAGAATATATCAATACATATACATCAAATAATAATAAGTCACAACACATCATCATCATTATGTATAATCCACAATCGAAACGAAATCATAATGTACCATAACCGGATCACTTGCACGCAAGTGTCCTAAAAAAATAAGTCAATAAAAGTGTGCTCGGTAGAGCGGGATGTTACACTTTAGAATATTCTTGAAAGTCCACACGTGACTAGCTCCACATGAATAATAAATCATTTTTGACATTGAAACCACTTGGTACCAAGGTGTTCAACATCATAGGGAAACTTGTGAGAGGTATAAATTCCTCATACTAACTATGATTTGGATTATCTTTGCACCTTGGAAATCTATCAATGTGTAGAACATTGTCAAGAGACTTTGGACTCTATCTGCAATGGCTTGACCCAAAAAATGATCAGTTAGTGCTCCAAATGAGATTTGGGAGTTTTATGGCCCCAAATCACTAAAATGGGACCTTCCATTGAAATGGGTCTTATAAGCCAATAGCTCCAATTTTGCACTCAAAAAGTACCAAAATAGATGAAAAATTATATAGTGATCCACTTGGGATCATCCCTCATGCCTATATCCATATTTATATTAAAATACTCTTATCACCACCTTATTGCCAAGTGATGTATTGTTCAACTTGCAATTAATTTTAAAGCCCTTGATATGAACAAATGTGGTAGAGTATTTCCTAAATAGTGCACATGCTATGGGAATAACAACCATTCATAAATCGATTCAGATTATCTACAACATCATCCATCAATAGGAGTGACATGACTATAATCAACAACATAAATAAGAGGAGTAAGAGAAACATCAATGTGAGAAACAAGTCTCTTGTGTCCCTCATGATGGGAAACTCTTAATATGTCACATATCTTGAGTATATGATAAAACCCTTCTGTCATGTCTCAAGGCAAGGGTCTAAGGATGACCTAATCTGAAATGTAAAATATGTATTTTGTTGCAAGAACCAATTTATGGAGCTCACTTGTATGTTGATGTTTTTTTGCATATCATCAAGACCAAGAATTTGGACATCCTCATGCGCATTTGCACCATCCTTTATTGCTCCTATATCTATAAATTAACTAACGATCAAGCAAACAATTTACACAGACTCTTATAATTGCTTCTATGCACATTTACTATGGTATAAATAAATTTATTTTAACTAAAAATATCATGAATATATTTCCTTTATCATTTTGCAGCTCATACAATGGTAATGGGAAATTTTCACGCATCTTTCAATCCATCTTTACATAGGAATACAAGACAAGGTCTAGGATGTGATCATCTAAGATACTTAGTGTCACAATCATTCAATCCTCCACTTCTCAATAAGGTAATATTAGTTTCCCATTTCTAAGAATTAACATACCCCATGGACTCATACAAGTAGTGGCCAATGAATACCCAAGGATTAAGTCAAATCAAGGTCAAAGTTGCTTGAAATATTTCAAAAAGTAAGAAATATAACTTTAATGTGTAAACAATAAGTTCCTCAACACACCCTCAAACAAATACACAAGGTCTAGAACATGAGAAAAACATCTAATAAAAATTTGACTCTACCAAGAAAGTCTCTAGTAGTCCATAATCATGTCCACATTATTCGAGAATCAAAGGACTAGGTAGATCAAAGAGCTAGTATTACAAGAGAGAGACATTGTCTGAATACATTGTTACAACTCTTAAACACAATCGAGCATAGCTCAACATACATAGCAATGGAAGTAACCAAAATATTTGCATACACAAAACATATCACACATATTGTTGATGATGTTGTAAATCGGCCTATAGGGGCATCTTCTATATTACCATGACGTAAACAACTCCCTCAAAGTGAGAAAGATGAGGTCTTACAACTGCTTTCTCATCATCAATTATTTCTCAAAAGGTCCAAATGTTCCTTTGGTATCTTTGAAGTGGAAGATCTGGCTCATATTGTTAATAATGATGGTGTATGAGTGGACCCTACTTAAAAAAATGTTTTCAGTTGGAATGAAGTTGTATATCAATCCTTCCAAAGTTGTTATAAGGAAATAACAATTAGTCACAAACTTTGCATCAACTCTTTTCTTCCTTGTCATCGAGTTTATATGCAAAATGAGTTCAATTTTCTTTTCTTTTCTGTAAGAGAATATTTGAAAATTAATATTTAATGCTAAATTAATTGTTTGTACTTAATAGAAAAATTCAATGATTAGATGAATTTGAAGCATTTTGTTGATACGTTCGTTCCACTATACCCCTCATAGTTCTGTGAAAAAATTCCCCACTTTGATTAATCTTCAACACTACTCTAGATGAGCTAGGGACCAATTCATCATCATTTACATCTTCTATATTAATTAATTTTGTTTTCTTAGGATGACATTATGTTCCCTCATTGTTGGTTCCTGTAGAACATTAAACATACGTGAATTAATAGATTGTTTGAAACATGTCATGTAATATTCCTAAGTATATTATTAATGAAAATTCTCCCAAAAAAATCATATTGAATAATATTTTTTCGCTCACTTGATTCATCTGGCTGCAATTTTTCCATCAAGATTTTACGCTCTTATACAATTAGATTAGAAATCATTTTATTGAACTTCCTCATTTTGTGGCCCTAACTGACACACACTAACCAATACATATTATTTAAACTTACATATAGTTCAACCATATTAATTTTGTATAGAAGTTACAAAGAACCTGCCTTTTTTTTTTTTCCTGATGTGTCATCATTGTGTCGACCAAAAATTTTCTTGTTTGAACTCTTCTCACTCATATTTTTATCAATATACAACTTGTACCATTCAATACATAAATTATTAAATATATTTTATAAATAAATTACATAATTTTCAGCAAAAAAAATCATTGTAACCAATGCGCTTTTTAAATACAAAGCATCGGTGTGTTTATTACATAAAATGCATCGGTGCGTTCAATACAAAAAACACAATGGATATTTTAATTCATTTTTAAAAAAATTGTGAATTACAACAATGTGATATATATATATATATATATATAAGACATCACAACGACTATGTTAGGATATATAGGAGTGACATGAGATAGTCTTGGCTTTATCGGTGCTCCTTAGACAAAAATGCACTGGTGCATTTCTGTCGAAATGGCACACCGGAAAATCGGAAAACATTTAAAAAAAATTGTCAAATTTAAAACCATTTAAAAAATAAAAAATTCAGAGGGTCGACTGCATTTGGGATCCGATGCAATAAGTGGTCCATTTGTATCACATGCCAAACACTTATATATAGAAAATCAAACCCATTAGATCTAAAATGCCTAAAATGAAAAGCCCTAATTCTGAAGTGATAGAGGGAGTTAAACCCTAGGGTGAAATTTTGCATTCATGTAAGCAAAAAAAACCAAGGTTTTAAGGAAAGTATGATTTTTTGTTAGTTTTTTGAATTTTAATTAAAATCCAAATAGGAATACAATTTGTAAAAAAATTTATTATCAAAATCAACAGTAAAATTTAAATTTCTTACTATGTAGGGTTTTGAGTGTATCACCATACCCTTCAAACCCTAATTGTTTGAATATTTATGATGTTCCAAAGTATCATTCTACTCCAAATTGCTCCTCGATATGTCTCCCAAATCTATCTCCTGTGAATTTTGGAAAAATAATGAAAATGTTGAATAGCTTCTTAATATTTAAAAAACTTTATGAAAATGGTTTAGAGTGAATCACCATACCCTTCAAATTCTCATATTCTGAATAATATTGTGGTTCCAAAGTATTATGATCCTCCACAATGTTCCTTTGTATGTCTCTCTTGCAAGTCTCTCCCATGTAATCTTTTGCAAAATAATGAAACAATGAATAGATTTTTAGTATTTAAAGGTCTTTATGAAATTCAATTCTCACTCTTTTTTTAATTGTTTAAAAACAATTGCGCATTTTTTAAAACTTTATTGACATGAAAATGCGTTTATGTCAGACACATCGGTGCTTCCATATTTTGTCTAACACACCAGAGCATCCATACTACATTATGCACCGATGCATCCATATTATATTACGCACTGATAACATATAATTGTTTTTTATTAACAAAATCTCGAAACATGGTGTGGTTAATTTTTCAACACACCAGTGCTTATTATTAATATGCGTACTGGTGTGTTTGTGGTTTACAAGCACATCAAAATTCTTTTAAAGTTATTTGAACTTTTATTTGCACACAAAATAGTATATTCATCTCAAATTATCTGTCAAGATGAATTCACATGACCTACAATACTTCAATATACATATTATGTTTTATGTCACCTTATTCTTAAAAAATGGTTTCAAAACTATATTCAAACTCAGATTGTGGTATGGTCCTCGAAATTTATTTTAGATATGTACATAAAATGTTTTTTCTAATTTTGCTGAAATGCATGGAAAAAACCTTATAATTTGATCAAATGGACAATTCTTCAAATTCCAACCCGTTCCATATCTTTCAAAGTCCATTGCGGAGTTCTCCCTTTCCATCTCCAGTAAGTTTAAATTATTTATTTATGTTTCTATTATCTAATTGATTTTTTTTTTATCCATGTCAATCTAAATAAAAATGTATCCAAATTTGTAGGATCCTGATTCAGATTCGAGTTTAGATGCATAAATTATTCCAGTACTAGTTCAAAAACCTTGGAAGGTATTATCAGGAGAAACATACCGCAAGAAGTTGGTATATGAAAATGGAAAACCACTTTACTCTGCTAATTGTGACATTCCATATTCCAACCACAATCCTGGTTCGATGATGGTAATAATTTATTGGTATAATGTAATTTGAACAAAAAAATTATTGCATTATGCTTACTAATATAATCGGTGTACTAGTGTTCAATATTTTTGTAATTAGGATTTTGATGATGAGCGACCTACCGACCATCTTTTGTTGCACCCCACAACAATATCAACCCAAGAGAAGGCTGCAATGAGAGCACAACTTGGAGAGAAAGCATACCAAGAATGGTTGAATCAACCACCTATTCAATTCCCACTATGTCCAGATTCACCAATTAGGAATGACTACAACAATAGTAGTTCTTCATAAGTTGGCAGTGGAGACAATAGAAAAAGAGGTTGGTATGGATGATTACTTACAGGGTATGACTTCCATGGAGACAATATTGTTAGACACATTCCACAATGATGAGCTAGGGGATGATTCTCATATTCGTGATACCATTTTCGAAAGCTTGAAATCTTCTTCCACCACCCCTCTCTTTGGACCTAGTGTCTGGTCATAGTCTACCCAGCTTGGGACAACAATGTTACTATACAACTTGAAAGAAAAGTTTGGAATGTCAAACACATGTTTCTTGACAATTTTGAGGTAATTGACCAATAAGTGCGTTATATTAATTTTGAGAAATATTTCACACAAACAACATTAGAAATGGTTGTTTTTATAAACATTAAATGACTTTGTACATTTCTATTTCCCACTAATTACAGGTTATTGAAAGATAAGGTTCTTTCTAGTGATAATGTTTTTCCCGATAACTGCCAAGAGGTAAAGCAGTTGTTGAAAATGGTGGGTGTTGATTATATATCATATCATGCATATCCAAATGATTGTATTCTATATAGATGAGAATATACCGACAAAAAGATATGTCCAAAATGTGGGCATAAAAGGTACCATAAATCAAATAAAAATGGTAAATCACATGGTCCTCCTCATAAGATATTGAGGCACATGCCAATAATCCCAAGGATTCAAAGGCTCTTTCGTTGCAAAGAATTAGATATGTTGCAAGGATGGCATGCCTCACATAGAAGTGAGTCGAGAGTTATGTGAATCCTAATAGGTTCAATATCCATGAAGCATACAGATGATACATGG
Source organism: Picea sitchensis (assembly GCA_010110895.2). Lineage (NCBI taxonomy): Eukaryota > Viridiplantae > Streptophyta > Pinopsida > Pinales > Pinaceae > Picea > Picea sitchensis. The sequence goes on from SNQJ01S0019585.1 coordinate 30,222, forward strand.
CCAGAAAAATTCAAGGCTGAAGTACAAAGTCTACAACTGAGCATAGAAATGGATGGCGTGAACCCATATTCCCTCCAAAAAACCAACTATTATGCTCGGATCATAGTAGTGATCAATAACAATATCCTCCCATGGTTGTCTCTGAAGAGTGAACATCTTATGTTCGCTCTTATAGTCCCTGGTAGAAGACAAGTGAAGAATATGGATGTCTACCTACAACCATTGGTATATGAATTGAAGGAATTGTGGGAAGGGATACATGTATACGATGTATCAAGACCCATCGCAACATAGGAGTTTTACGTTGTATGGCATATATGCTTACACCACACATGATTATCCAGGCTTAGGATTTTTCTCTGATAATTAACATGTTTATTTGTTTGTTTATATATGTAACAATATTTATTTGCATATGTAATTCGTTGTGATTGACATTCTATTCTTAAACACTAACGTTCTATGTATACAATAATTTCATAGGTCTTGTAAATATAGGCTATCATGGATGTAAACGTTTTGGTTCTTCTATGAAGGCTAGGTGGTCCAAGAACTTACGAAATCTAGTGTATGACTGCTCGAGGGTATTCCTCCCAAAAGAACACCCTTACAGAAGAGAAACATCCTCTTTCAATGGTAAACCAGAGAGAACCAAAAGGCCTGCAATAATGACACCAACAAAATGTCTTAGAGCATGTGAGAGAGGAGAGAAAGAGATTACATAAATGTTTGATTTAAATGGAGAGCCTATGTTCAATGATCCATAATTCTTCGACATCTATGTTGAGAAATTTCCCATTGGAATGAAAAGGAAATCTATATTTTATGATCTTCCATATTAGGAGCATCTTAATATTTACCCCTTACTATATCCCATGCATATATTTAAAAATATTTCATCTTCTTTATGGAGGCACATATCATCGAAAGAAAGTGACACATTGGTTGTGAGGAGATATTTTATTTCTTCAAAAAATAAAAAGAAACATTGGCCAAGACAAAAAAGTAGAGGAGAGGTTGGTCCCTCTTGGTCTTTCAAAGAAGGTGATGTCCCATGAATTTTGGGAATGAAGATATTTCTTTGGAAAAGGAAGTTATAGTGGGTGTGAAGGTGCCTTCTTTATATGGGTCTTACCTATGACTTTGCTTCGCTATGCGTCAAGACCATTTGTCAGGGTTGAAATCACATGACCATTTGAACCATCTAAAAGTACGACATGTGTCAAAAATATGATTTTTTTATTTGTGATTTTTATTTTTATGCCATGGAATAAAACACAATTAATTTTGTATGTGTTTAATTTGTAGTGTAATTATCCTCTACTTGTGCGTGGGTGTGTGAACCATGACTTTCCCCAGGACCTAAGATGTGCCATATATAAATTAAATTCATTTGTATGTTGGATCACATCAAAGGAGATTAATATGGCTAGCATTCCACGATGGCATCAAGAGATAAATGAGATTGTTTATATGTTTGAGAAGGAACTACCGTTGATTTTCATGGACTTGCAAGTTCATCTTCTAATTCGACTAGTAGATTAGGTTGAGTTATTTGAGGTGGTCTCCTGTCGTTGGATGTTCTTCTTAAAGAGGTACATGAATAAATTGAAAGGATTTTTTCATCAAAGGGAAAAATGCGAGGGGTCTATGGCAGAGGGGTACATATCATATGAGTATTTCTATTATACCAATGAGTACATCAAGCAGATCGACAACAGACTAGGTGTAGTGATTTGGGATGATGAAAGGGATGAAGACAGAAGAGAAGGGGAGCTTCTCCAAAAGAATGGAAAAAGGTTCTTGATAAAGAGTAAGTGACTTATCATTTGTCAAATTTCTACACAATAACTATTCACACTAAATTTCATAATGTAGATTTTCATGATCTCATATGTACTATATGTTGTTTTGATTTCATGAATACATCAGCGAATTCAAAAATTGATTCCATCAACAAATTCATTCTTTACATTTCAGAGTCAACACAGTCATGGGTCGCATTGTATGAATAGAATAGGAGGAAATGAGAAAGTGACAGGAAATAATTCAGATGGTTGAATGGTAGAAGTATGCCTTATCCTGATCATTTAAAAGAAAATATGCCAATCATATTTCCCAACAGTTGGGTTGTTGACCAAGTCAAAGAGAAATATGGTGCATCTGGTTGTTACCCACATGAAGAAGAGGATGAACTAAACATAGGAATTGGTTGCAACAACTCGATAATAATCTCTTTGTGTACATTTGTAACGTTGTAATGCACATTTGAATTGTAAGTACATCTATATTATTTTATATTTTAATGGTTGGGTTATTAGACACATATTGACACTGTGATTTGTTCAATTTTTTATAGGTGCATTTGTTCCCATATATGTGGACATGTGGACATCATTTTCGCACAGAGGATGTCGATGACAGACACATGACACAAGACTGTGGAGTGGAATTTGAGTTTGACCAATCTAGTCATGATAACCACCACGATCAAAACATAATACATGGGAAGTTAGATTGCGTTGGAAAGATACAAGAGATCATTTGAGTGGACTTCTCTTCTTTCCAATGTGTTATTTTTAGGTGCAAGTGGCAGGACACCTTTGATCAGAATATTGTAAAGGAATATTGTCATAGTGGGATGATATGTATAAACTCTAAAAAGATGTGGGATGAAGCTAAGGAGCCTTATGTTTTCCCAAAACACTGCAACCAAGTGTGTTTTAACCCAGATGTGTTGTATAGGGATTGGTGGTTTGTATTAAGACACGACCCCAGATAAAAACATATTTTTTTGAACAATAGTGTTATCATGCCAAGAGAGGAAGATAATCAAGGCGATGACAACATAGAGTGATATATTATACATGTTTTATTCTTTAATTACTTACTTTTATGTTTTCAAATCTACAATGGATTTAATAATTTGATTATTAAATTTATAATTTTTTTAGTATTTAATATTTCATATGAGATATTATTAATTTTTTGATTGGATGATATAATTAAATGTTATGTGTAAATGATATAAATAATTTTTCATTGTAAATATAGATGATATTTGAAATTTTAGTATTTTTATTTTTACTTTTACTTTAAAAAACAATATATTGTTATATTGTAAATATCAAATATTTTATATCATAATTTTAAAATGTATTTTTGTTACCCACCATTTAATATCATTACCATATCATATTATATTGTATTAGATTTTAATTTTGAGTTCACACATTCTAATTAGGGGAATATTCACATCTAAAATGAACCTCATAAGTAAGCTTTTGAAAAAACATCATTGTCCTTAAATAACTAATGCATGTGTCCCTCTCTAAACTCATATAATAATATACTTAATATATTACATAAAAATAAAATATAATAAATATAATATATTATGTTATATAATAATTTTATATTATAAATATAATAATATAATAAATAATAAATAAATATATTATAATATAAATAATTAAATAAATATAATACATTATATTATATATTAATTATAACATAATAAAATAAAATATATTAAGTTATATATTAATTTATATTACATATAATATATAATGATAAAAAATGTATAATTAAAAATTGAATTAAACATGTAGATCATAACAATTTGTTATCTTTTATCCCCTGTCTTTATCCCCTCTTTTTATTTGTGGGTAAGAAATTTCACGGTTCCTAATAGCTAATTCAATTCTTAATATCAATTACAACAACAATTAACAACATGTAACATAGGATATCAAAAAATGACATAAAACTTAAATACATATAATTAAACCACTTAAGAAAATTATTTAAAGAGAATAATTCATAAATTAAAATATTTAATATTCTGAATGTTTTTTACATGTTTCTTGGTTAAGTTTGACATTCATGCATGCTTATAGTATAGTAAAAAAAATGTTGAATTAGAGATTTTGAAACTTGAATTAATTATGGGAATATAAAAAAATATGACCAAATTACAATTAAGAGGAAGTTAAAATATCACAAAGATTTTATAAATGTTAATTGAGCTTATCATAACTATTTTTAATTCTTCATTATGAATTTATGAACAAAAGTAATATTCTCGAAATGAGGGTCAATTCTCACATCGTACTTTCAAGAAAACTAGTTTGTAAAATTGTGATACAAAGTAAGGTTGAAGATTAATATAATTTACTTTTAACTTTCTCAAACTTTAATTAATAACATAAGACATCTTTACCCATTTTTATAACTTGTTTACTTGTCAAGACCTCTTAACTACAAAAACATGATAAACTTGGTATTTTCATTTTCATCATGTTCAAATATAAAAATGACAACATAATAACTTAAGAATTGTTGTAATCTAACCTATTTAAATCTATCCTTTGTACTATATATAGTTAATACATTAAAACATTTATAAAAAGCAGGTATAAGAAACTTTGCTCCTAATTTCACTTGTTTTAAACATGAGTACTTTATTTTAAATATATTCAAAAATAAAGTACTTAATTAAGAGAACTTTACTTTATGGAGAAAATGATATAACAATCTATCCTTTGTACTATATACAGTTAATACATTAAAACATTTATAAAAAGTAGGTATACGAAACTTTACTGCTAATTTCACTTGTTTTAAACAAGAGTACTCTATTTTAAATATATTAAAAAATAAAGTACTTAATTAAGAGAACTTTACTTTAAGGAGAAAATGATATAACATGACCTAACATCAACATCAACAAAAAAATGTTATATATATATATATATATATATATATATATATATATAAACAAGTCAAATAACTGCTATAATGTACATATCTAGTCAACAACACAAATAAATACCATAGTTTACATATTTGGTCAACAGATATCACCACCTGGAGGAGGAGAAGGAGGAGGAGGTACTGAAGCAGAAGTGCCATCACCACCCTGATCAACATCACCACCCAGAGGAGGAGGAGGAGGAGGTACTAAAGCAGAAGCGCCATGATCACTACACTGATCAACATCACCACCCATAGGAGGAGGAGGTACTGAAGAAAAAGTGTCATTGCCACCCCCATCATCATCAATATTGAAGGACGCACCATCCCTCATCCCTACAAGTAACCTGGAAGCTCCAACGATATGATGCATAAGAGACATGATATCGTGTGACAAGTCCATCCAGATATGCAAGAGATCAGGGTCAGCCCTGATGTCTCACATCTAGACAAGGTAGAATCCCACGCCAACCAAAACTACAGTCAATCTGTCACACACCTCCATTCTATATCTAATATTAGGCCTATGCCGCATATCGGGTGGTATATGTGACAGAGGACCTTGACCCGCAGTAGCCTCAACCATCTCCTCATATACATCAGGTGGCAAGGAAGGAGGTATGTCTCCAAAAAATGTGCCAACATTAGAAAAAGATAACACAAGTTAATAATTAGTTGACAATTTCATTAAACAATTTAATAAAAAACGTTAAAGAACATGTTAGAATAAAATTTATTTAAATTGAGTAAGACAATAAAATGAAATTACAAGATTAATTTAAATATTACCTCGATGATCGGGTGGCTCATATGATGTGAAGAGGATTTTGGGACATCCTCACCAATCCATCCATGCATAAGGGCACGACACCATCACGAAAATGTGATCTACCTCACTGGATAATAGTTGAAGTGCCTCCTTAGAAATCCTAACTATAAAATCGGGCATGCCCCCCTCTTGGACATCATCTCACGCCACATGTGAATCCACACCTCATTCATCATCCTAAGAGGCCAATGGAAAAAAGTAGGTCTCGTCCCTGGAAACCTCTCAAAAAACAAACGAAACAACTCTGGATAAAATGGAAAATTCTCCCTCCCATTTATCACAACATGACATCTATCCAGTGCTATACAAAACTATAGCAAGAAAATGGAAGACCACCTAATAAGTCGTGGATTCTGTATCAAATAATCAACATGATACAAAAGAGCGCAACTAATGTGTTTACCATCACCAGTAAAGTGTGCAATGGTCGAAAATAACAATGAGAGGCACCGAACGAGGTGATCTGTAACTATCCACCAGCCACCTGAAAATCACCAAGAGAATGTATATTGCATGCAATATACCTCTGAGAGTAGGCAAGCCAACTCTCATCTGCAACACCCACTGGGACATCAAGAATCTGGGAAAAATCCTCCCCTCTCCTAGATAGCCCAGTGATAAAATAAATATCCTCCTCAGTGGGATGGTACCACTAGTGAGGACCAACTCATAATTCCTATTGATGGGCATCCCATAGATGGATCAGTTGTGTAAGAAAGGAGGAATTCCCCTTCAGGGATGTGTCCTCCTCGTAGTGCTTGAGGATTCCTACATTCCTCAATAGGTGTTGAATAGCTATAGTAATAGGTTGAGGGTACAAATCCATTTCCCTCTCTCTAGCCTTCCCACTCCCGAACCATATTGTACTGGTCAACTCTCTGTTGTTGTTCCTCCATGCGCTAATGTCTCTGCATAATTAACATATAAATTACATCAGCATCATACATAAAAACATAACTTTTTTTTAGTAAATGAGAAATTTATTTCAAAATATGGAAGCATAAAGTTTTTTCAAAAAAAAAAATATTTAAACTTCGGTGCGCCTTCAAAACAATAAAGCACTGCCCACGGTGCGCACACATATCTTACGCACTGCATGCAAATGTAATTTATTTTAGGGGGTGCGTAGTAATTATCAATGCACCAGTGCACCCCATTGTATACAATGCACCATGAAAGCATAGTGCATCTTTAAAGCGACGTGTCTATAACACCTCGGTGCATTCCATTCATCAAGATGCACTGCTTAAACTAGACACTCATTTTAAATGGTTCATCGTATCCATGTTTGTGCACCAGTCCATTTCGTATAATCCATGCATCGATTGAAAAATACAATAATTTCCATAGTGTGTAGTTTATTATGTACGCATGATGCAGGAGCATCGCCAACATCAAGCAAGCGTGGGGCAGGCGCCAATGCATTTTGGCACATGATAAAATTGTTTGAATCTTTTTGAAGTTGAATGCGCCAAACTTAAATGTAACAATTAAGGGAGGGCGTACTTCCATATTGTAAACAGACCTTGATCATCCCGCTCTCGTTTGTATTAGGTGAAGGAACTTATGTTAGTTAATGTTAGTAGGTAACTTTGAATTCTTAGATTAGACAGTTTTAGGAGTGAAGAGGGAAAACGGATATAGACACCCTCACTTGTATCATGTAATGTCCCTTTCTAAATAGGAGCTCCAGAAGAGGAGGATTATTGGTCTAAACCACCCCGTTAGAGTATAGCCAGGGCCACAGAGGGGTAAACAGGGTTACTAGAGGTCACTCCAGTCAAAGGTGTTATATTCGGAAAGTGGCATTGAGCTAACAAGAGTTAACAACGCTTTACTAGAGGTCACTCCAGTCACAGATGTTATATTCAGAAAGTGACATTGAGCTAACAAGAGTTAACAACGCTTTACTAGAGGTCACCCCAGTCATAGGTGTTATATTCAGAAAGTGACATTGAGCTAACAAGAGTTAACAATGCTTTTAATTCATTATGAGCTAAAAATATAAGTCAACAGTGAATTAGGGTTTCAATAGTGATTTAGGGTTTCAGCATGATTTAGGGTTTTGGAAAACTATAAATGAAGGGGCAGTGACCTAATTCAGCATTATGCAGATTATGAATTGTCATTGAGGAGAAGAGCCGCATCTCACGAGAGATAATTTAGTGTATTCCAGGAGGAAGACACCAGTTGGCTGATTTCAGTGTTGAAAGACACACCCTAGTCACCGGGAAGATCATCCAGGTCTTCCATCATTCTTCAGTGCTCCCA
>SNQJ01S0019585.1:38126-66456 GCA_010110895.2 Picea sitchensis
ATCTTTTAGTTGCTTATTTGTATTCTGGCTAAGATCCTTTTGTCTTTTGATCTAGCCGAGTGTTGTTATTCAGTCGCAGTTGCTTATTTGTATTCTGGCTAAGATCCTTTTGTCTTTTGATCTAGCCAGGTGTTGTTATTCAGTCGCAGTTGCTTATTTATATTCCAGCTAAGATCCTTTGTATGTTGATCTAGTCGAGTATTGTCAGTATTCAGTCGCATTCAACCATTTTTGTACTCCACAGAGATATCATAATACAAACTTGCAGTCCTTTGTCGCATTTATTATTCGTATGATCATTTATATGTTGTAAACTTTTGATCCTACACACACATTAGCAGTGTTTCCTAAACTAGCCAAGTCAGGAACATTACATATCATTGTAATAGTAGTAAGATAGAGCATAGAGAAGAGAGCAGAGAGCTGTAGTTGAAAACACCCATGTACAGAGATTTGAATTAATAGAAAGAGCTTCGATTCAAATTCATGGTGTCGTATTCGTTCTTTGTGTATGCATTATGAATGTCAAGATCATGGATGTTTATTCTCTGTTATGCATTTACTTTTATGCGCGAATGTATGATTTCATGTTTAATGTTTGAAATCTAAAGAGAGGGAGAGTGGAGAATGAGTTTCAATTGTTTCTTGGTCTGAGTAAGAGTTTTCCTGCAAGGAGTGCAGTGAAATTGTCCACAAGGTGTGCATCGACAGAAGTCAGAGTTCATCTCTGAAAACTCAAAAGAGATAATGTTATTCTCATTCTCGTAGAAGTGAAAATTTAGCACAGGATCCGTGCAAGGAGTGTGCAAGCTGAGTGAAGTCTCAAGGTTTCCAAACTGAGCAGAATTGTGAAAGACTACTGTCGCAGGGAGTGCACAGAGTCGAAGGATTCAATACTTGGAAGTATTGGAAAGTTGCCGCAAGGAGTGCGTGTAGGAGTCATCTTGAAGACTCGAGTTGTGGAGAAGCTCAAAGGAATTTGTGTCTTCAACGTTGGAAGGAGATGCAACAATTTTGGTTCGCTGGCGGACAAGTTTTCATGAAAATACCGGATTCGTTTCGCCAAAATTGTCAAGGAGGAATTTGACGGTGAGAATCCTCCGTGGAGAATTCACGAAGTCCTGAAAACTGTCATATCTCGCAGAGGAGAAGGGGAGTTACAATAGCATTCGGTGAGTGATATCTCAGAATAATCGGACCATAGGATCCAAACCAATGAGGGTCGTTGGATCACCCGCGAAATCGCATCTCGGGATTTCAAGAGGTGAAGGGTCGAAACCTTTGTAACTAGACTTGCGAAATCATGAAAGGTGAAGTCCCGAGGTGGAGAAGAAATCTAAGATGTCTATTTGAGGAGGACAGGTGGCAGAGATCAGGGAATCTCATGAACTCGGAAGTTCACCGGGTGACAGCCCAAAAATTGGGTGCTTGAAGTTGTGAGAAGCGAAGCCGCAAAGTGCCGAGGTTGCACCTAAGAGACACGTGGCAGAACTACATGGTGGGCTCAGGGAATAATCAGTTAGACACACGTCACACTTTTGGAAGAGTCAACATCCCATTGACCTCTCGTGTCTCGGGAAATTAGGAGATAAGGGAACGAAAGCTCGAGCTTTCGACTCACAAAGTCACGAGTAGAGAAAGGCGCTAGTGCTTAGCCTAGCTGGTGGTCATGTGGGAAAGGTGATGATGGAGAAGGAGCCATAATAATTTCACGATCTTGGGTATCGCGGATTTGGAGTAGGAAGAGTCAGAGTCTCAACTCACAAACACATGAGATTGCGAGTTGCCGAGAAGAACCTGTGGATTGATAATTTTGTAGATTCCAGTGGGAATCAAAAGAGCCGATCCAACTCAAGGGCATATAGAATGATCCTGTGAGCGAATTTCAATCCCGAGGACTGATAGGTCTGCACCATTTGGTATCAAAGCACATAAAGGTTTCTTTGCTTTTTGTAGCAGGGAAAAGGAAGATTCACCATGCTAGCGAGAAGAAGAGACAGACAAACACTCAATCCACCAGAGGATAGGGAAATGTCGAGAAGAAGGGGTAGGCAGATGCCTAATCCATCCATAGAAAGAGAGATGTGTGACCTACACACCAGACTTGAGGACATGGAGACAACACAGAGGTTCACAGCTGGTGTTGGGGATCTTAGTGATTCTGAAAGTGAAAATGAGGTCAAACATGAAGGAGAAGAGGTCACAACAGAAGATGTAGCAAATGAACAACTGCTTAGAGCTGTTGCAAGAATGGGTGCAAGAGCCAAAATGGACATTCCAGTTTATGAGGGAAACCTAGATGCTGAAGAGATTCTAGATTGGATTAGAGCTCTGGAAACATATTTTGACTATGAATATGTCGAGGAGGACAAAAAGGTCAAACACGTTGTCACAAGATTGAAAGGACATGCAACATTAAGGTGGGATGAGCTACAAGTTGATAGACGCTGCAAAGGCAATCAGATGATCAAAAGTTGGGATAAGATGATCACAAAGATGAAGGAGAAATTCATTCCCAGGGATTACCAAATTACTCTATTTCGGAGAATGAAAAATTTGAGATAGAAGTTGATGACAGTAAAGGAGTACACTGAATAATTCTACAGGCTGAACATCAGGGCATGTCACCACGAAAGTGATGATGAAAAATTTTCCAGGTACATGAATGGACTGAGATATGACATTTAGGATGAGATGAGTATGATGACCATCTGAATGATGGAAGATTCTTATCAAATGGCTCTAAAGGTGGAAGAGAAGCTGAGCCAAAAACAAGGTCAAAGAGGCTGAGGCAGAAATCATCCCAATGGAAAATCAATTGCCCCAGATAGAAATCAGAAAACCAAGGAAGAATGGAAGAAACCTTAGACTCAAACTGAGAGAGGTGGAAGTTCACAGAGAGGGCAGCATACCGAACAGAAACATCAGTATGTTGATGCAAAATTTTTTCCTCGTACCAGAGGTAGAGGAAGAGTAAGAGGTTGAGTAGAGAAATGCTTCACATGTGGAAAGAATGGACACAAGTCTTATGATTGTCCAAAAAAAAAGAAAGAAGGTGGTGAAACTCACATTGCCGAAGCACACAGGTGAAATGTTGAGGCAGAAGATGCTGAAGGCAGAAGATTGTTGATGATGCGAAAGGTTCTCTTAATGCCATAGAAGGAGGTGGAGAATCCAGTGCAAAGGAACAGTCTTTTTCAGACTTCTTGCAAAACCAAGGACAGGGTATAAAAAGTCATTGTGGATAGTGGTAGCATAGATAATCTCGTTTCTATAGAGATGGTAGAAAATATGGAACGGGAGACGATTGATCATCCAAGCCCATACAGAGTTTCGTGGTTGCAAAAAGGACATCAAGTAAATGTCACTAAGCAATGTCTAGTTGAATTTAAAATAGGAGGGTATAAAGATGAAATACTCTGTGATTTCATTCCCATGGATGTTTTTCATCTATTGCTAGGTAGACCGTGGCAATATGATAGGAATGTGATTCATGACAGGAGAATGAACACATACACCCTAGAGAAGAATGGGAGAACTCACATGTTGTTTCCAATCAAAGATAAGGAGGTGAAACCTGAAGTAAGCAACACTGTACTTCTCATGAGTGGGAAGGAACTTCTTACAAACGTTAAGAAGAAGGAGGAACCATAATTCATTGTGGTCAGGAAGACAAAGATTGTTTTATCCAGTACAAGGGTAGATGATTTACCGAAAGAGGTTCAGAAACTGTTGGAAGAGTTTCCTGACATAGTAGTGGATGAACTACCTCGTTCGTTGCCATCGATCAAAAGTATAAGTCATCAAATTGATCTCATACCTGGAGCTAGTTTTCCAAACAAAGCAGCGTACAGATTGATGTCGTAGGAGAATGAAGAAGTCAAAAGACAGATCCAGGATTTAATTGACAAAGGGTTGGTTAAAGAAAGCTTGATTCCATGTGTTGTTCCAACAGTGCTCATTCCGAAGAAATACGGAGGCTGGAGGATGTGTACTGAATCAAGGGAAATCAACAAGATAACCATCAGGTACAAATTTCCATTATCAAGAATGGATGATCTGATGGATTTCTTGGGTGGAGCCAATTTTTTTTCAAAGATTGATTTGAAAAGTGGATATCATCAAATTCATATGAGAGAAGGAGATGAATAGAAGACAGCCTTCAAGACTAACAAAGGGTTGTATGAATGGCTTGTCATGCCATTTGGTTTAACCAACGCACCAAGTACTTTCATGAGGTTGATGAACGAAGTCCTGAAGGAGTTAATCGAAATATTTATCATTGTGTATCTTGATGACATACTGATTTTTAGTAAGACAGAGGCAGAGCATATGGAACATTTGGCTACAGTGATGAAGAGGCTACAACAAGAGAAGATTCTAATAAACATGAAGAAATCCTCATTCATGAAGACATAGCTCATTTATTTGGGGTTTGTTATTTCTGCAGATAAGTTGAGGATGGATCTAGATAAGGTGGAGGTAATTAAGAATTGGCCATCATCGAAGAGTATATTTGAGGTGAGAAGTTTTCATGGATTGGATAGTTTCTATCGGAAGTTCATTAGGAATTTAAGCGAGATTAGTGCACCGATGATGGACACAGTGAAGAAGAGACACAAATATTTTCACTAGATAGAAGAAGATGAGAAAAGTTTCAATTTGCTGGAAAGGAAAATCACGAAACAACCAATTTTGGTGTTGCCGGATTTCAAAAAGACATTTCAGGTAAAATGTGATGCAAGTGGATTTGCAATAGGGGTAGTCTTGAGCCAAGAAGACAGGCTGATAGCATACTTCAACAAAAAGCTGAATGAAGCGAAAGTTAAATACTCCACATATGACAAGGAGTTCTATGCTATTATCCAGGCATTGAAGAAATGGAGGCATTACTTAATCCCGAAGGAGTTTGTCTTATACAGTGACAATCATGCTTTTCAATTTGTGACTCAAAAAGAAAAGTTGAATCAAAGACATGTTAAATGGGTTGAATAAATGCAGAACTTTACTTTTGTAACTAAGCATATTTCTAGAAATGCTAACAAAGTTGTTGATGCTTTGAGCAGGAAATATTTGCTATTGCAGGAGTTCAAAGTCAAAACACTGGGTTTTTATGATCTCAAGGACATGTACAGAGATGATCTAGATTTTAAATGGGCATATGAAGCACCTAAGAATCCAATTCTCAGGGATAGAAGCCAATGGGAAGAATACATGATCCAGGAAGGATTATTGTTTAAGGGTAATCAACTTTGTATTCCAAAATGCTTCATGAGGGAGAATTTTCTGAAGGAGAAACACAGTGGAGGATTAGCTGGGCATTTCAGTCATGACAAGACATTCTCAAAGCTAGCTAAGTCATAATATTGGCCAGGAATGAGAGAAGACGTCAAAATATGTGTGGACAGATGCAGAATTTGTCAGCATTCAAAAGGGAAGAGACAGAATGCAGGCTTTTATCAACCGTTACCCATACCTGACAAGTCGTGGGATGCAGTCAGCATAAACTTTATATTGGGGTTGCTGAGAACACAAAGAGGGTTTGACTCGATATTTTTGGTAGTGGATATATTTTCTAAGATGGCACACTTCATACCATGTCAGAAAACCAGTGACACAACTCACATTGTGAATCTGTTTTTCAAAGAGGTCATTCAACTTCACAGCTTACCAAGGAGCATAGCTTCAGATCAAGACACCAAGTTCGTGGACACTTCTGGAGAACCTTATGGAAAAAGCTGGGAACAAACTTGTCATTTAGTTCATCTTATCATCCTCACATGGATGGACAGACCGAAGTTGTGAACAGAAGTTTGGGAGACTTGCTAAGGAACTTGGTGACAGAACACCGCAGTCAGTGGGACAATATTCTACCACAGGCAGAATTTGCTTATAATGATTCAATCAATAGAGGCATAGGGCAGAGTCCATTCCACATTGTTTATGGGATGTAGCCAAGAGGATTTTCATAATTGAGAGATTCATAACATAATGCAACTAGGAGTTCTAGTGCAGAGGATTTTGCCGAAGCAATGAAGGAACTTCACAGCCAGGTGAAGGAGTGATTGCAGAACTCAAGCCAAGAGTATAAGCATAGAGAAGATCAACACAGGAGACAACTTCAATTTGAGGTTGGTGATTTGATTATAGCACATCTAAGAAAGGAAAGGTTCCCGAAGGGGACATATAACAAACTGAAGATGAATAAGATCGAACCATGTAAGACCTTGAAGAAATTTGGGGTGAATGCTTATGAGATTGAATTACCCGATGGGACCGGAATTTCTTGGATATTCAATGTCTCAGATTTGTACCCATACAAAGTTGAGGAAGCAGGAACAAGTGATGAACAACCAGAAGTTCAATGGACTAAACAAATGCCAGTTGCAGAAAAGCCACAGATGGAAAGCATACTGGACAAAAGAGTTAGCGAGAGGACTAGGAGAAAAGAATACATTGAATATTTGGTCAAGTGGAAGGGACATCCAGTTGAAGATGCCAGCTTGGAGAATGACGTAGAGATTCAAAAGAATGGATAGACTATGCAAGAGCTCATGGACAAGAGCCCATGAGAATTTTCAAGCAAAGGAGTATGAAGCAGGAGCATTGCCAACATCAAGCAAGCATGGGGCAGGCGCCAACGCATTTTGGCACATGATAAAATTGTTTGAATATTTTTGAAGTTGGATGCACCAAACTTAAATGTAACAATTAAGGGAGGGAATACTTACATATTGTAAATAGACATTGAGCGTCCCGCTCTCGTCTGTATTACGTGAAGTCACTTATGTTAGTTAATGTTAGTAGGTAGCTTTGAATTCTCAGATTAAACAGTTTTAGGAGCAAAGAGGTAAAATGGATATAGACACCCTCACTTGTATCATTGTAATAGTAGTAAGATAGAGAATAGAGAAGAGAGCAGAGAGCTGTAGTTGAAAACACCCATGTACATATATTTGAATTAATAGAAAGAGCTTCGATTCAAATTCATGGTGTCGTATTTGTTCTTTGTGTATGCATTATGAATGTCATTCTCATGGATGTTTATTCTCTGTTATGCATTTACTTTTATGTGTGAATGTATGATTTCATGTTTAATGATTGAAATCTGAAGAGAGGGAGAGTGGAGAATGAGTTTCAATTGTTTCTCGGTCTGAGTAAGAGTTTTCCTGCAAGGAGTGTAGTGAAATTGTCCACAAGGTGTGCGTCGACAGAAGTCAAAGTTCATCTCTGAAAAATCAAAAGAGATAAAGTTATTCTCATTCTCGCAGAAGTGAAAATTTAGCACAGGATCCATGCACGGAGTGTGCAGGCTGAGTAAAGTCTCCGGGTTTGCAAACTGAGTGGAATTGTGAAAGACTACTATCGCAGGGAGTGCACAGAGTTGAAGGATTCAATACTTGGAAGTATTGGAAAGTTGCCGCAAGGAGTGTGTGCAAGAGTCATCTTGAAGACTCGATTTGTGGAGAAGCTCAAAGGAATTTGTGTCTTGAATGTTGGAAGGAGACACAACAATTTTGGTTCGTTGGCGAACAAGTTTTCGTGAAAATACCAGATTCGTTTCGACAAAATTGTCAAGGAGGAATTTGACGGTCAGAATCCTCTGTGGAGGATTCGCGAAGTCCCAAAAGCTATTAGATCTCGCAGAGGAGTAGGGGAGTTACAAAAGAATTCGGCGAGTGATATCTCGGAAGAATCAGACTGTAGGATCCGAACCAACGAGGGTCGTTGGATCACCTGTGAAATCACATCTCGGGATTTCGGGAGGTGAAGGGTCGAAACCTTTGTAACTAGACTCGTGAAATTGTGAAAGGTGAAGTCCCGAGGTGGCAAAGAAATCTAAGCCATCTATTTGAGGAGGACAGGTGGCAGAGATCAGGGAATCTCGTGAACTCGGAAGTTCACCAGGTGAGAGCCCAAAACTTGGGTGCTTGAAGTCGCGAGAATCAAAGCCGCGAAGTGCTGAGGTTGAACCTAAGAGACACGTGGCAGAACCACACGGTGGGCCCGAGGAATAATTAGTGGGACACACATCACACTTTTGGAAGATTCAACACCCCGTTGACCTCTCACGTCTCGAGAACTCGAGAGATAAGGGAATGAAAGCTTGAGCCTTCGAATCACGAAGTCGCGAGTAGCGAAAGGCGCTAGTACTTAGCCTAGATGGTGGTCATGGAGGAAAGGTGATGACAGAGAAGGAGCCATAATCATTTCGCGATCTTGGGTATTGCAAATTTGGAGGAGGAAGAGTCGGAGTCTCAACTTGCGAACTCACGAGATTGCGAGTTGCTAAGAAGAAACTATGGATCGATAACTTTGCAGATTCCAGTGGGAATCAAAAGAGTCGATCCAGCTCAAGGGAATATAGAACGATCCTGTGAGTGGATTTCGGTCCTAAGGGCTGATAGGTTTTCACCAACGCACCTGTGCGTTCACTATAAAGGATGCATTGATTAAACAACTATCTATTTTCAATGGTGTGTATATTATTATAAACTCACCAGTGCGTTCACTATAAAAAAAACATTGTCTAATGGAAACTATATATTTTCGATGGTACATCATTTATTATGAATGCACCAGACCGTCATTTATAAGTATTCATGGACGAAAATGAACTATAAATTTTCGGTGCACCCTATAAAATTTACAAAGCACACCGTGTTCGGTGCAATACGAATGGTTCAAACGCACCGCGCATAGGTTAGTTCATGACTCATCTACAAAATATTTTGAAATGATAGCATATAGGTTTATTTGTTTTCATAAATACCACTCCCATATCATACCCACTTCCATCTATCTCCATTTCGAAGGAATTTTGCAAATTGGGCAACATGAGAATAACATTTCACCAATATTTCATTAAATTAGCTCTTTAAAATCATTTTTTAATTCTTTCCCCAATATAAACTCTTTTTATTGGTTGTTATGGCATGGAGTGATGCAACCAAAATTGTAAAGGATTCTATAAATTTCCAAATATATTATGTTTCTTTTATGTTGACCACTGAATGATAGCCTCCATGTGCATAGAATCAATCTTGAGTTCCCCTTCACCAATGAAATAATCCAAGTACACCAAGGACTATTGGGATTATTCCCATTTAACAATATCTTCCAATAGTTGATGCTATCTTCTTATCCTTCCCTTTCCACTTCTTCTCTCTCTCCTTGGATGTACCTTGGCGGTATTTCTATCTAGAACCATTTGATTGTACTTTCTTCTTTCCCATATACAAACATTGTGCTTGCACACATTCCTCATCAATACTTGATGCTATCTTATTATCCTTCCATTTCCACTTCTTCTCTCTCTCCTTGGAAGTACCTTGGTGGTATTTGTATCTACAACCATTTGATTTTACTTTCATATTTCCCAAAGAGAAACTCTCGTCATAGGTTGTTATGGCATGGAGTGATGAAACCACAATTGTAAGGGATTCTATCAATTTCCAAATTTACTGGCTTCCATATTCATAGAATCAATCTTGAGTTCCCCTTCACCAATGAAATACACCAGGGTCTATTAGGAAAATTCATAGTTATTAATATTTTTCAATAGTTGATGCTATCTTCTTATCATTTTCTTTCCACTTCTTCTCTCCCTCCTTGGACGTACCTTGGTAGTCTTTCTATCCATTTGATTTCACTTTCTTCTTTCCCATTTTCATGCATTGTGCTTGCACACAAACCTCATCAATAGTCCTAGGTTCAAATAGATTCATTTGCCTCCTTAAATGATTGTGAGACCACCCATATAGTTGAGTACATTTGGGTTCCTGGGAGATGTTCCCAAGATAATGGTTTGCTTTTTAAACTCAGTAGTGTATTCTTGTACATTATAACCTTGCTTCTGTCAAAAGTAATGCTAATGGATCCATTGGTCCTATTCACATATGGAATAATTATGACTTAATAATAGTTTTAAAAATCACCAAGCAAATGTATATCACACACAATATACCACTTAGAGTAGGCAAGCCAACTCTTAGCTACAACACCCACTGGGACATCAGGAAATTGGGGAAAATCCATCCCTGTCCTAGATAGCCCAGTGATAAAATAAATATCCTCCTCGGTACCATCCGAGTGATAGAATAAAATTTCACTAATCTTTCATTACATTAGCTCTTTAAAATCATTTTTTAATTATTTCCCCAAGATAAACTCTTGTTATTGGTTGTTATGGCATGGAGTGATGCAACCACAATTGTAAAAGATTCTATAAAATTCCAAATGCACTATGTTTCTCCTATGTTGACCACTCAATGATAGCCTCCATGTGCATAGAATCAATCTTGAGTTCCCCTTCACCAATGACGTACTCCAAGTACACCAAGGACTATTGGGAAAATTCACATTTAATAATATTTTCCAATAGTTGATGCTATCTTCTTATCCTTCCCTTTCCACTTCTTCTCTCTCTCCTTGGAAGTACCTTGGTGGTATTTCTATATAGAACCATTTGATTGTACTTTCTTCTTTCCCATATCCAAACATTGTGCTTGCACACACTCCTCATCAATAGTTGATGCTATATTATTATCCTTCCCTTTCCACTTCTTCTCTCCCTCCTTGGAATTACCTTGGTGGTATTTATATCTAGAACCATTTGATTGTACTTTCGTATTTCCCAAAGAAAAACACTTGTCACAGGTTGTTATCGCATGGAGTGATGAAACCATAATTGTAAGGGATTCTATAAATTTCCAAATTTACTGGCTTCCATATTCATAGAATCAATCTTGAGTTCCCCTTCACCAATGAAATACACCAAGGACTATTGGAAAAATTCACATTTATTAATATTTTTCAATAGTTGATGCTATCTTATTATCCTTCCCTTTCCACTTCTTCTCTCCCTCTTTGGAAGTACCTTGGTAGTATTTCTATCCATTTGATTTCACTTTCTTCTTTCCCATTTTCATACATTGTGCTTGCACACAAGCCTCATCAATAATCCTAGGTTCAAATAGATTCATTTTCCTCCTTACATGATTGTGAGACCACCCATATAGTTGAGTACATTTGGGATCTTGGGAGATGTTCCCAATATAATTGCTTGCTTTTTAAACTCAGTAGTATACTCTTGTACATTATAACCTTGCTTCTGTGAAAAGTAATGCTAATGGATCCATTGGTCCTATTTACACCCAATATGGCATAATTATGACTTAATAATAGTTTTAAAAATTTCCCACTTAGTTACTAGGGGATCACCCTCTAGTATAAGCATTTATGTGTGTATTTCCCACTAGGTTTTGGCATGGTTCTCTAACTTCAAAGAGGAAAATGATATTTTTTTCTCTTCTCCTATGTTATTAACACTAACATAAACTTCTAACTATTTCAATCATTGATTTAACTTAATACATCAGTCAAATCTTCATAGGGTTTGATGTCCACTTTTGCTTCCACTTTGAATATATATTGTGAAGTGGTGATATNCATTGTGCTTGCACACACTCCTCATCAATAGTTGATGCTATATTATTATCCTTCCCTTTCCACTTCTTCTCTCCCTCCTTGGAATTACCTTGGTGGTATTTATATCTAGAACCATTTGATTGTACTTTCGTATTTCCCAAAGAAAAACACTTGTCACAGGTTGTTATCGCATGGAGTGATGAAACCATAATTGTAAGGGATTCTATAAATTTCCAAATTTACTGGCTTCCATATTCATAGAATCAATCTTGAGTTCCCCTTCACCAATGAAATACACCAAGGACTATTGGAAAAATTCACATTTATTAATATTTTTCAATAGTTGATGCTATCTTATTATCCTTCCCTTTCCACTTCTTCTCTCCCTCTTTGGAAGTACCTTGGTAGTATTTCTATCCATTTGATTTCACTTTCTTCTTTCCCATTTTCATACATTGTGCTTGCACACAAGCCTCATCAATAATCCTAGGTTCAAATAGATTCATTTTCCTCCTTACATGATTGTGAGACCACCCATATAGTTGAGTACATTTGGGATCTTGGGAGATGTTCCCAATATAATTGCTTGCTTTTTAAACTCAGTAGTATACTCTTGTACATTATAACCTTGCTTCTGTGAAAAGTAATGCTAATGGATCCATTGGTCCTATTTACACCCAATATGGCATAATTATGACTTAATAATAGTTTTAAAAATTTCCCACTTAGTTACTAGGGGATCACCCTCTAGTATAAGCATTTATGTGTGTATTTCCCACTAGGTTTTGGCATGGTTCTCTAACTTCAAAGAGGAAAATGATATTTTTTTCTCTTCTCCTATGTTATTAACACTAACATAAACTTCTAACTATTTCAATCATTGATTTAACTTAATACATCAGTCAAATCTTCATAGGGTTTGATGTCCACTTTTGCTTCCACTTTGAATATATATTGTGAAGTGGTGATATGGAACTTGGTATCTTTCTTTGGTTCATTTTCTAGTTCTTTATCTCCACATTTCCCATATGAGTCATCATTTATTTAGAGCTACTAAACTCCCTAAAAGGTCTAAATTTTCTCTTCAAAGCTACCATGAGGGTTATTATGTCATAGGATATGTAAGATACTTGTGATTCTAACTTTTCATATCTATCCTCCAATACATCCCTTCAATTGTTACTATGTTCATATTCCATGACTATGGTATGACAATTTGTTTAAGCAAGTTTCTAGAACTTTCAGTTTCCCACAAAAGAACTAAAGAAAACTAGTATGATACCAATATGATCTATGCATTATTTTTAATATTCCACTAGAACAATTTTGCACAAAAGATCTTACATTTTTTGCAAACTCTTTGTTATGAAATTGTCACATCCCGCTCTTGAGCGCACTGAGAAAAATTATTCTTTGAGGGCACTTGCTTGCAAGTGATCTGGATTATTATATTATTGGTCGTTTGATTATGATTATGAGGCATTATGGATGTGATTATATGTTATTTTGTGTATTTACATAGATAGGTGCTATTGACTGGTTTATCCTAAGTGTGTAGGAGTTTTGGCCTCGAGGATGCAGAGGCATCGATGAAACCCCTTGTACTCCGGACTAAGTTAGGGAGTGAAATATTGGGGTTGACTGTTGTAGATATATCATATGTACATTTGATTAGATGTTATGATGATTGATTATTATTGCTGACATGATTTTTTGATGATGTAGGCTGACGATATTTTGCCGACCAGACTCACATGTGGACTAGAGGGGTCACACACTACAAACAGAGATGTTGAGGGAGCGGTGTGGACAACAACCTTGCCACAGCCTACTAGTACTCCCACCATGGATCGAACTGTAGGTTAACGATTACCTAGTTCGATAATACCCACGATGCCATGAGGGAAGACTGCGATAGTCGCTCACAATGATTCTAAGGGGCGTGCAATAAGGCAGGGGCCTTATTCCTTAGATGCCCTTAGTCTCCCATGAGATCAACTGACGAAGTATTGACTTCAGGGGTTTTTTATGTCTACCAAGCCAGTCAAGAGGTGATTGGCACCCTTGGAGTAGGTAGTGCATCCTGAAGGGTATGTTGCACAAGGAAAATGGAAAGAGGGGAGAGGCACCCTTGGAGCATGTAGTGCATCTTGAAGGGCATGTCACGTAAGGAAAACAAAAAAGGGTGACTGACACCCTTGGAGAACCTAGTGTGTCTTGAAGAGCACGTTGCAATTTCAATGGGTAGGTGAATAATCCTAGTCGGCCTTAAAATGAGTGACGTGATAAGTAAGATTAAAAAAAAAAAAACAATTTCCCTAATAAAAATGTCACCCAGCCTAGGAAATTAAAATCTAGGTCTAAGTGATACTTGTGGTAAGAAAATAATAATATAATCATAATTAAACATGTGACGAGAAGGGGGTAAGAAATTCAATTAATTTATTAAAATCAAATTATTTTAGGAAATTAAAATTAAAAAAAGAAGGAAATGATTGTTTTTCTACACAGGCTAAATAACTTTTAGTAATTAAAAATAAAAAGGGCTAAAAGGTAATTTTTCTACACTGCTAATTTGAGTTTTAGATAAAAAGGGAAAAGAGGGAAACTTAAAAGAAATAGGAAACTAAGGGAAAAAAGGGAAACATAAAGAAAAAGGGAAACATAAGGAAAACGCGGAATGACTAACTTAGTAAGGAATGTTTCCTTTAAGAATTTTCTAATTTGAACTCAACAAGAAATTTAGTAAGGCCGTAAGTCATTTAAAATGTGTAAGGGAATATGGGGACACCTAGGAGCGATTTTAGGAATGATTTTAGGTGGGTGAGGGAAACAGGAATAATTAAATAATTAATGAAATTAAATTTTGGTGCAACTAGGGGGATGGGTGACATGTGTACGAGGGAGATTTTTCAGAATTAATTTAATGAAAAATAAATTAAATGGGAATTTGGGAAGAAATCACTTAGAAACTCTATAAAAAGGATGGAGGAGGAGGATTATGGATCTCTTCTTGAAGCACAACGTTACACTGCAGAATGTTTTTCTTGACTGACTTATCTTGTAGGAGTTGGGATACCCATCTCGGGTAATGAGTGGTAGCTCGACCTTGCGAGGCAAGTTGGTTGTTATTTGTTCTTTGGTTTAGTGTGTGTGGCCCCTTTGTGGCTCAAGGGGCTCAGGGGGAGGAAGAGTACCCCTAGCTTTGGCTGGGAGGTACCGGTGAAATCACATCGGTTGGCAAATAGGAGCTAGACAGAGCGCGTGGGACAACGACTCGAAGTTGTCACCTTGGGCTATAGTACAAATGCTTTTATTTTAAATGGTAGATTAATATTGTTCATGCACTTCCATTACTGTACTTCTATGGTGAAAAAAAAATGTTTTACTCAACGTTTTTAATCAAGAAATTAAATTCATCGTAGACTTACGCTCGCTACATTGAGTTGATTTCCTTGGTAACTGATCCCTGATTGCTATGAATGTTCTGTTGTTTTATTTATTATTATGAAATGATTGTTCTTTATCTTTCATCCCCATTCCTAGATCATCATTCCATGCTTGAGAGGTCATCCAAGAGTCGAATAGACGATCGTCACTTCGGTGCATAGTGACCTATAGATTCTAATGCCCTGCTTTTCTGTGTGTGGATGATGAGTGAAGGATAGTTTGCCCAACTGTCTATCCCTGTTGATTATTCCTGGTTGAATGATTGTCTTGCGCCTTTTTGTAATTGAATACCTCTGCGATTGTTTATCGTTTCTCTCTGCGAATTGCTTATTATCCTCTGCGTTTTCACCCTTACTTACCCAACATTCAACCCACTCTTCTTTGCATCTTACACACAACGATTTCTATTCATTATGGGCACAACAACTCCATCGTTACTCAATGATTTATTATTTCTGATGGCAATTTACTCTTAGTTTTTGATACACTCGACCACAATTTTATCCCTCTACATTTCATTATGTTTGGATGATGAAATTACATTGTGTTTTAATACATTCAACCACAAAATTTTTCCCTCTACAATTCATTATGTTTGGATGGCAAAATCACCTTTCGTTTTTAACACATTCAACCACAAATTTCCTTTGTAATTCATTACTTTTGATGGAAAATATTACGCTGTGATTTTTATTGTTCCATTGACTGTGAACTTACAGTCCTTTACCTTGTTTGAGTGCAATTTCAATGTGGTTTTTAATATATATTTGACTGGGATTTTCATTGATAAAACTCAGCGCCTGTTGATAAAACTCAACAAACTTTCACTGATGAAACCCAATGATTTTGAGGTTAAAACTAAGTGATTTTTCATTATTAAAAATCAACGAATTGAATGGTAAACCTAGCGAATTGATTGACAACATTTTAGTGGTAGCGAATTCATATGTATCTCGTGGGTGCAGACCGATATATATTTTTTAATATGAGTTTTTTATTTTCTTTAATATACGCTTGGTGATAGGCAGTGTCATTGTTATATCTTTAAATACGCACAACAATATATGCTTTAATAGAGGGTCATTGTTATTTCATAGCACTCCATGCACAACGTTTTGGGGTAGCACTAATTATAGTTGACAATAATAATTATGACTGCAACTTTTATGCAATGTATAACAATTTAATAATCAGAGAATAAGAGGGTAATTCAGAATAGAATGATTTGTCGATAGCGTTGATTGTTACCTTTAATGGACAATGTTGTTTATTTACCAGCTAGTTATGGTTTAGTACCTAATAAATTTTAGTGATTAATTCATATCAAGGATATCATCTTTATGACAACTATATCATGCTTAACAGATGGAAGTAGCGTATACAAAGCCATATGGTGATTGCATACAACAATATTTTTTATTTTTATTTTTTTTAACAAGAACGGTTATGTTGCATTAGACGGCATTCTGGAAAGCCAGAATCAGAAAGTTACAAATCTGAAGAAGATTGGTGACCTCTAACAGTGCTGCCAACCTTCTTGTGAATGTCTTGGGGTACCAATCCCATCTGCTTCTGGAGCTAATTCGAAAGAATGACAAAATTTGCATCCATGAGTAAATTCTGACAAACTGTGATCCCAGTAGAAGACAGAAGCAAAACATTAACCCGAGGGGGGTGGAATTTTCTTCTTAAAGAAGGGATCCAGCTTTTTCTGAGAGCCTAAAGAAATATTGGAGGCCACCTCCTTTTCTCTGCACACTTTGTTGGTCTTTCGTCCTCGGGTAAGGGGTGGAGACGGGACTGAATTGTCTTCAGGTTCAGAAGTTTCCATAGAATCGCTAGAGGGGACTGAAACAGTCAGACCTGCAGAGGCGGAGGGATCCAGATCTGAAGCCCAAAGTTCTCTCACTGCTACTGGGCCTGGGGGGGTGGAGTCCAGAAGGCTTTTGTCTGTCGGAGGATCTTCCTTCACTGTTGTTGCTTCTAGATCTAGGGCTTCATCTTCCTTCAGTGCATCAAAGTTGTTTTTATTTTCTAGAGTTGCCTCTGCTGAATGAGTGGCCTTCGGATCCTGGGGAAGCGGATCCTTTCGCCTTGGTTTCCTTCGTCGGTTAGATACTGGCTGAAAATCATCTTATTTGACTGGTTCCGGCTCCTCAGAGACTTTGGGGCAGCTTTTTGTGAAATGACCGTATGCATGGCACCAGAGGCACTTAAAAGGGATCTGCTCGTAGTCCAGCTCTTGGATATGGCACCATTCCCCCAGGGAGATCTTGATGGCTTCTGGTAGGCCTTTCTCGAGGTTAACCTCAACACAAATATGAGCACAGGTAAACTGTTCCCCTTTCGGTGCCGCACTGTCCAGGAAACGCCCAAGCTTGTTTCCAATGTCCTCTAGAGAGATTTTCCCCCAGAGATGTATGGGGAGGTGAGGCAGCCTAACCCAAATAGGGGCTGCAGTGATCTCGGCTCCGGGGTTGAAGTCAAGAGTCCAGGGGGCTAAGAACAGCCCTCTCGACCCCATGAAATAGGGTCCAGATCTGAAAACTAGATCACAGTCCTCTTTACTTGAGAAACTGAATACAAAAAAACCCTTGCCTACTGCACACCGAATAACTCTTTCCTGTATCAGCGGCCTCCATCGTTCATCAATCCATGCCTCCACCGTTTTGGGGCTGGGCCATAACCCCGTAAACTTTTCGATGAGGGCCTTTTCTGCCAGAAAGAGGGCAAGGTTGCACGGCTCCTCTGGAGATAGTTCCAGAGAAGGGATCTCCTCCATCCTCTTAACAAAATTAGATGAAAGAGAAGGCTGGGATTTAGTTCATTTCGAGCAGACTAATGCTTTGAAAGCTTCCAAAGGATCTTCCTCGTTCGCGACAATCGGATTTGGAGCCATCTTGGCAGGGCGGCGACCATAGGCTACCCCTGCTCCAGCTCGTGTGCACACAGGGACGTGCTGGAAACGCCGAGTCACGTCCTGAATGCTGAGAGAGCGATGGATCTGGAACGACAGCTACCGAAGCTCAACGCCTATGCTGAGAGAGCGATGGGAACTTGGATCGCCAGCTACACACAACGCCCCTACAAAAATTAGAGTGGTGGTGGATAGGGTTTGGGCCCTAGCCGCATTGGCATTTCCAAAAGTCGAAGAACATGGGGGTGGGATTTGATCCACTTATCAAAGGTGGTGAGCTTGGCTCAGAACGGTTAATTAGGCAGCGAGCAATGCCCATGTTCGGGTTTGAACCCGAGACCTGACCGTCATTACATGACCAACCTTACCACTACGCCGCACCCACAACCTGATTGCATACAACAATATTAATAGACTATAATACCGCATTTAATGTACCTTCCATTGAATAATTAATCAACAACATTAATAGTATCTCGCTTTAATTGCATTGTTATTACTCAACAGTTTTAATGTTTAAGGACAACATTGATAGTAATCTTAATTTTAGATAGCATTGATTCTATGACATCGTTGATAATTTTCATAATTAAATTGACAACCCTTTTTATATGGGTTATGTATAATAATAGTCGAGAATTATATAATGTATAATGAACAACATCATTATCATCCCCGTGGCGATTTATTATTGAATGCCTTATACCCATCATGTTGGTAGCGAACTGATTACACCGAGATACATACTGCTAAATTAAAAAATAATTGAAGGACAACGTGTTTATATAATGGAAAAAAGAATGACTACCAAATGGTATTTAATAGACAACTTGTTTTACATTAATAGTGTTAATATTGCTAGACAACATGTTGTAATTTAATATTGTTAATAGTGTTATAATTATAGTGCTATATATAGATATTTTTAATAGAGTTAGATATTAATATTGTTAATAGTGTTATATTAATAGCGTTGTATAATGATATTGTTAATATTGTTATATATTGCTAAATTGTTAATTTAGATTTGTATTTATTGATTAATTTAGACTTGTTAAATTAGGCAACAAAGTCAATTATTATATAAGCAACGTAGATCAACAATTCACTTAATTTAATGGACAGTGGGTATATGTTAATCAACGTTTCTTGATGTTGTTCAGTGCCTAACTAGGTTCACCTTACGATAACATTTATGACCATAGTAGCTAGGTATCAGTTCACTCCTTTGCACTTAGACATCTTTCTTAACAGTTAATGGTTTGGTTGGTTGGCGAAGTCATGTAATAGATTGCATTTTTTCCTTTGAATGACGTCATCTTGCATCTTGTCAACCGGTTTCTTGGGGTGTGGATGTATTCTTCTTGTCAGTAACTCGGCTCTTAGCACATTGCATTCATCTAGAGTCCTTGGTCCAGATAGGTTATGTTGCACCAAGGTTATTGTCACACCTATCACCTGGGGATGGCATGATTCCTGATGAGGGGATCATGACGCGCTCTATTATATAGAGGCAAAGGATAACTTGGTCCGAGTCTGTGCTTCCCATTATGGTTGTGTGGATCATTGTAAGTCCGTTGTTGGTGCTTGGATTGTAATGCCTTCATGCGTTGGGTTTTGCGTGCCATAGAGGTTATAGTGACATTGTGGATTGTGGATGTTGTCCTTTATCTTGTAGGAATTGTCATGGTTGTGTCGGGCGGGTAGTTGTTTCTATATTTTTTATTTATGCATGTTTTTCCCAGTTGCTTGTCGTGCTAGTGCATTGAGTCGTTGTTGTTTGTTGCCTAATTTGCATGAGTGTGTTCGGCATCCAGTTGTGTGGTTTAGTTGTTGTCATCATCGCCTTCCTTCCAAACAAAAAAAAAATTGCTTTGCTTGTAGTCGTAACGAAATGGGGTCGTTATTGTTTTACTTGAGATTAAAATTTAATATTACTAGCTTAGAAATAAAAATACTAAAATAAGATAAAAAAGGAATAAAAGAAAGCTAATCAAATACCAATGCATCCACAATGAAATCCTAATTATTGTTAGGGTTTTGGCCTCTTTATGTAACGTCCCCTCTGTTACGACATCAATGTAAGTGACTACAGTAGTGGTAATATTTTTATTTAACATTATTAGACAAGTACTACATGATATTAACATACTTCAATAATACACATTCTAATATCATACACTTCAAAACATGACAACGATCAAATTCATCATCACTACAACCATTTTAATAATTTCATCGCTTCAATAACAAAATGTCTAGCCTGCC
Source organism: Picea sitchensis (assembly GCA_010110895.2). Classification (NCBI taxonomy): domain Eukaryota; kingdom Viridiplantae; phylum Streptophyta; class Pinopsida; order Pinales; family Pinaceae; genus Picea; species Picea sitchensis. Next base: position 58,192 of record SNQJ01S0019585.1, read on the forward strand.
AACCTACCTGCAAGGTTAGGACCTCCAAGACACATAATCAACACTCAAGTCCATGATTCATCCAATTGATTTTGACCATTTAAGGTCTCAAAACTGGCGACTGTTATGAGGAACAAGGAGATATCTAATTCCCTTAACCAAGGTACTATTTTGTAACATAACCTCATTTTACGACACAAATAACGATTACAGAGGAAACCAATCATTACGACAATTAATACGATGTCAACAATTTAACTTAACAACTTACATTTATACAAAGGCATAAATCGTCCAGAGGAACTCAACAACTTACATTTATACAAGGACAAGATCCTAAATGATATCTTACACCATATATAATTTAATCAATTAAGCATCTACCCAAACGATGCATCATCAACACCGTTTTTATTTTTCCATTATATCAACAAGAGTATACCATATTACTATAACTAAGGAAATATGTTTTGAGATAAATCTAGTATTTCAATTACATCTTCAATTACTCTAGTCTGTCATAGTCCAATTCTATGTAGTAGTAACTATAACATCATTAATTAGCCTGGGTATATTCAATAAAGGTGATAACCATTCTTGCAATGAGAAATATTCCTTATTAATTGATGTCATTTTTATATTTAATTATATAAAAATATTGAAGATGCATTTCTATCAAGAAGCTATATGAAATATTATCCAATGATAAATTTCATAAAAAAAAAGATAACATTAAGTTGATTCAAGTCACTTATTTTACTCTACTTAGATTTCTACTTTAATAATATTACACTTATTATCACTCTTATTATAGGCATAAGATGTGAGTTTTTGTAATCTAATACTTTCCATAATTATACTTTCCATAATTCGGAAGGACTATATGCGTTATCCTCAATTAAGGTTAAATTTTATCGAATTTCAGGATTGATTTCCAAGAAGGCGGAAAAGTTGAGGAAAAAGTTTCGATTCCACTTAAATTCACCAAACTGAGGAGATCTAGTACTCAACTCGGAGTAGCAATTATTGCGCAATCGGTACTAAGAGATCTAAATTATTTGTTAATATCTTTGCGACGTCAAGCAGAGGATGACTCTAAAAATAACGTCTATGAAGAATAGTATCTGGATTCATGGTTCCCACTGAGATGGAATGTTTAGTAATCGAACACAGGTCGGACAAGAGGGATTTTCGTTCAGAGCAAAAGGAAGATAGGAAAGTGATAGCCTGAAAGAGAGATAGAGAATATCAATTGGAAATATTCATTCCAAGAACAACTGTCATCCCCATCCAAACGATTCTAAAGAGAATATCAATTAATTGATGTGTTAAATTGTTTGGGTAAAAGAATAAGCTCCAAATCCTCGTTCTGTTCGAAACCTGTCTTAGAAATATTTGATGTTAATCGGTTTTGGTCCTTCTCTGATCACGAGAGGAAGAAAGAAGAAGTCAAGGATATAACAGTTCCTTTGAGTCAATCAAATCTTAAAAAGGAAATACCAACTGTGCTTTCGAGCAGAAAGCCAGTCCCAGTATTGGGGATAAAACCATTAGTCTGACTTAAAGTCTTCAGTGTCTAGGGTTTAGTCACTCTAGCTACCATCCATCATGGACATGACAAACATGGTTAGCTTATCTGGGTCTCCTGTATCTAGACTTCACGCCCCATGTGTTTAGATCTGATATTATGAGAGATAGGATAGTGAAGTTTTAAGGATATAACAGGAGAAAGGGGTAAATAATCTTAGCTAGAAGATCTACCAACGATATGGTAGATACATTCTCTCACTGCGCCGTGGTTGATATGCATGATTTACAAAACTGAGAACACTGGAGAAAACTATCAGATAACATAACATTAACAGACTCTTGAACCACCGTGCAGACTTAGATATCACAATAATGAAATCGTGAAATTGTTAGTGGATGCAATCAGACCTACATCGTTATCCTCAAGACAAAATACAAAACACCTAAATGCTATTCCAACAGAAATTTGTTCCTGAAGATAATCCGAGAAGGGTGGATATACAAAACTTTGCTTTTAAGAAAGGCGTAATTCCTCAGTTAAAGAAAATCAGACAGTAATGAGAGATTTCAAGATTTAAATTGCACGGTGTGCCCTTCCAGACACACCTTCATGCTCCAAGGTTGCCACTTTCCTTTGACTAGTTTTGGAAGTTTCTCCAACCCTTGGAGTCAACACTCCACTCGTTCGAACTTGTGAGAGACTAAGGACCTCTAAGGAATAAGGACTCCAACTTATTGTGTGCTCCTTAGAATCTTCGTGAGCGACTATCTCAATCCTCCCTCACGACATCGTGGACCTCTCGAACTACGTAATATTTAACCTACCATTCAGGCCACCGGTGGGAGTGCCAGTCTTCCACACCTCTCACTCAATGTTTGGTTTCTGTGTATGTCCCCTCTACTCCTTATGTGAGTCAGATTAGAAAGCATCGTCAATCCTGCATCCACTAATAAAACCTGTGTCAATAATCCATATATATGAATTATAATGAAATAAATCATATGTCACAAGTGTGTAAACAAAATATTCAATCAAAATACAATTCACTCTCTGACTCAATCCAGATTCCATGGAAGTCTATTGATGCCATCAACATCCATAACATGTCATGTGTCCTACACACTCAGGAAAACTCGTCAATAGCATTTTCCAATACATTTACATCAAATAATAATAAGTCACAACACATCATCATCATCATGTATAATCCATAATCTAAACAAAATCATAATGTACCATAACCGGATCACTTGCACGCAAGTGTCCTCAAATAATAAGTCAATAAAAGTGTGCTCAGTAGAGCGAGATGTTACACTTTAGAATATTCTTGAAAGTCCACACATGACTAGCTCCACATGAATGATAAATCATTTTTGACATTGAAACCACTTGGTACCATGGTGTTCAACATCATGGGGAAACTTGCGTGTGGTATAAATTCCTCATACTAACTATGATTGAGATTATCTTTGCACCTTGGAAATCTATCAATGTGTAGAACACTGTCGAGAGACTTTGGACTATGTATGCAATGGTTTGACCCAAAAAATGATCAGTTAGTGCTCCAAATGATCTTTGGGAGTTTTATGGCCCCAAATCACTAAAATAGGACCTTCCATTGAAATGGGTCTTACAAGCCAATAGCTCCCATTTTCCACTCAAAAAGTACCAAAATAGATGACAAATTATATAGTGATCCACTTGGGATCATCCCTCGTGCCTATATCTGTATTTATATTAAAATACTCTTATCACCACCTTATTACCAAGTGATGTATTGTTCAACTTGCAATTAATTTTAAAGCTGCAATTAATTTTAAAGCCCCTGATATGAACAAATGTGGTAGAGTATTTCCTAACTAGTGCATATTCCATGGGAATAACAACCATTCATAAAATTGATTCGGATTATCTACAACAACATCCATCAATAGGAGTGACATGAGCATAATCAACAAGATAAATAAGAGTAAGAGAAACATTAATGTGAGAAACAAGTATCTTGTGTCCCTCATGATTGGAAACTCTTAATATGTCACATATCTTGAGTATATAAAAGCCCCTGATATGAACAAATGTGGTAGAGTATTTCCTAACTAGTGCATATTCCATGGGAATAACAACCATTCATAAAATTGATTCGGATTATCTACAACAACATCCATCAATAGGAGTGACATGAGCATAATCAACAAGATAAATAAGAGTAAGAGAAACATTAATGTGAGAAACAAGTATCTTGTGTCCCTCATGATTGGAAACTCTTAATATGTCACATATCTTGAGTATATAGTAAAACCCTTGTGTCATGTCTCAAGGAAAGGGTCTAAGGATGACCTAATCTAAAACGTTAAATATGTATTTTGTTGCAAGACCCAATTTAAGGAGCTCATTTGTATGTTGATGTTTTGTTGCATATCATCAAGACCAAGCATTTAGACATCCTCATGTGCATTTGCATCATCCTTTACTTCTCCTATATCTATAAAGTAACTAATGATCAAACATACAATTTACACTAACTCTTATAATTGCTTCTATGCACATTTAATATGGTATAAATCAATCATTTTAACTAAAAATATCAATGAATAGATTAATTTTATCATTTTGAAGTTCATACAATAGTAATGGGAAATTCTCTATCATCTTGCAATCCATCCTTACATAGGAATACAAGACAAGGCCGAGGATGTGATCATCTAAGATACTTAGCATCACAATCATTCAATCCTCCACTTCTCAATAGGGTAATATTAGTTTCCATTTTCTAAGAATCAACATACCCCATGGACTCATACATGTAGTGGCCAATGAATATCCAAGGAGTAAGTCAAATCAAGGTCAAAGTTACTCGAAATATTTTAAAAAGTAAGAAATATAACTTTAATGTGTAAACAATAAGTTCCTCAACACACCCTCAAAAAAATACACAAGGTCTAGAACATGAGAAAAGCATCTAATAAAAATTTGAATCTACCAAGAAAGTCTCTAATAGTCCATAATCATGTCCACATTATTCAGAAATTAAAGGACTAGGTAGATAAAGAGCTAGCATTCCAAGAGAGAGACATTGTTCCGAAGACATTGTTACAACTCTTAAACAAAATTGAGCATAGATCAACATATATAGCAATGGAAGTAACCGACATATTTGCATATACAATACATATCACACATATTGTTGATGATGTTGTAAATCTAATCTATAGGGCATCTATATTACCATGATGTAAATTAAAACTCCCTCAAAGGAGAAAGAGGTCTTACAATCGCTTTCATCATCAATTATTTCTCAAAAAGTCCAAATGTTCCTTTGGTATCTTTGAAGTGGAACATCCGGGTCATATTGTTAATAATGATGGTGTATGAGTGGACCCTACTTAAAAATGATTTTAGTTGGAATGAAGTTGTAGATCAATCCTTCCAAAATTAAGAATGTTATGTACAACCCTAGTACTTGCTCTAATTGACTTCACTAATACTTTTTGGAAATGTGTGATGCTCCTCAGGAAAAGGCATTAGAGAGGTTCTCATGGATAACATATTTAAACTATATGGTATGCCACAATATATAGTCACATACCGTGATCCCAATTTCACTAGCAATTTTATGGAAATAATGTTTTAAACTCCATGGCACTCAATTGAATATTAACACCACCTATCAACCCTAGACTAATGTTTAGATTGAATTTTTCAACAAGTGTTTGAAAATAGATTTGAATCTTTACTATGAATAATGCACTCCAATGGATTCAATGTAATGGTTACCCCTGGAAAAATGGTGGTACAATACAACTTTATCATGGTGCCACTCTAATGACCCCCTTAGACGCTTTTTATGGCCAAAATATCCCATCAATACTATCTTACTTACCAAGACTCTCCAAGGTACAGGGAGTCAAGAAAACCCTCATAACCTTGGCCAATATTATTCACACTCTCAAAGATAATGTGGTCATGGCTCATAAGAGGATGAAGAAATAGGCTTATAAACATCACCCTAAATGTCATTTTGAAAAAGGGGATCAAGTTTTCCTTCATCTACAACCTTATAAGAAACCTCCTCAAACACGACTATCACTAGAATCTTGCTCCAAATTTTTATGGTCCCTATAATATCCTCAAATTTATTGGATGAGTGGTTTACAAATTGGATCTTCCAATCAACTTTAAAATACATCTCATATTTGATATCTATTTCTTAAAGAAAGTGGTTGGATCTAATTGCATGTTCAAACTAGCCTTACTAAAGTGGATGAAGAAGGTTCCATTTGGTTGCAACGCGGAGGTAGAAAGTGTTAGAAAAAATAGGACCAATGGAGCAATAAAATAAAACAAATGCGGAAACAAACACGTAAGATACACAATACAAGAGACAAACAGATTTACGTGGTTCATCCAGCATACGTCCACTAGAGAAATTGCCGTGTCCTTTCTTTTATTATTATTATCCAAACAAAATGAGTGGATACAACCTACAACAAAACCCATCGTAACTTCCTCTTCTTTCTCACAATTCCTCTCTCGTAATACAATACTCACCAACATCCATAGTCAGCAATACATTTCATAAAAGAGGGTTGCCTTCCTTAGGAAAAAAACCCTAACATAATCTCTATCGTTAGGATTCAGGACCTTATAAATGAACAGCCCATATTTTCAATGAAATACAATATACTTTACAAGGCACTTTTTGCTTCGGGGGCTTCACCACCGAACCCCTGTTGGGGGCCCGTTTTCCCCCAGACCCCATCCCGCAGAGGGGGTACCCCCCCTCTGCACTCCCCCGCGTGGAAGATTGTACATACTTCTGGGGTGTAAATACTTCATGGGGTATAAACACGACTGAAAGTAAAAGAACTCTAAATCAGGAAGATAATCAGGCTCCACAACCAACAGAAAGTACTATATAAAGATGTAGAAACAATGTAAAATATGTCTTGTGAAGTTAATTGTAGTTGATCTCTTCTCAATTCAATACAAGGAAAATACCTTTTAGTGAAGGCTATAGCGATGGTTTCTAATGTTTCAAAATTGACAAAAAATGTCAAAAATGCGTCCGCTACAACATCTATTTTTTATAGCGGATTTTTTTCCGAATATTATAACGGAACTTGATTATAACTAAAAAATATAGGCGGTCAGAGGTGTTAGAAGATGTTTACAAATCGGTGTGTTTTTATGAGGTACAAGCACCAATGTGTACATACACATACCACACCAGTGTTGTACACTTAACGTCAAGCACTTGGGCAGTAAAATATTTAAGCACTGGGGTGTTTGTCTTATAAGCATCGAGGCTTTAACTGTAAAATGCACTGGGAGAGTTAAAAATAATTAAGCATCAGGGGATTCTTCTTAGAACACATTGGTTCTTTACTAATAAGAAGGCACCGATGTTGTATAAAATAATATGCACCGGTGCGTTACCTAGAAAAAACCCCCTGGTGCATTAAAAATAAAAAGCACGAGTTCTTTTTAGTAACAAACAAGTGTAGGTGCTTATTAATAACACAAAAGCACCAGTGCGTATAAATAACACAAACACATCAGTGCTTATTAATAATCCTAAAGAACCGATGCTTATTAATAAAACAAAAGCACTGGTGCTTCGCATACGCTAAACATACCGAAGGCCAATTTTTTAATGTAATTTTGTGGTATTAAATAAATATTGAAACTAGTGCTAATTGATTACATAAAATCACAGGTGCACATTTCTTATGAAACATTGGTGCATTTTAATATTAAATGCACCGATGAGATTAATAATTAAAATACAACGAGAAACATCGACATGTGATAGTGCAATTATTGTTAATTTTAATTCCATTATTTATCAATAAAATTACATATATCTTATATTTTGATTAGTGAATTTGGATATGATATTTGGATTAATTTGTTATTTCATTAGATTTTGCATCTCTTCATTATAATATTTAGTCATCCATATATTTAATCAGCGATGTAACATTTCACGACGACATTGGACAACACAATAGAATAAATTAGAACATATTTTATTATATGAATAAGAGGGGGTTTGTCATACAAAATGGGACACTTATCGGTAATCCCTTGTCTTTAAATTGGGACACTATGTCCATTACACTAAACAAAAATGTTTGATTTTCACAGACAATTATTTAAAAAAAAATACAATTACAGCTTGCATTGATATCCAAATATATTGCTCATCATTCTTCACTGGAACTATTGTTAATGCTTGAGCTACTTCCATGCCTTGGGTTATTTTTCTGAATGTTTGGTTGATTGCCTCAATTGTTTTCATCTTCTTCAAGTTCCATCTACAAGCATAAAAAAAATTGTAACGAGTCTATCTACATTGGTGAGAATAATGAAAATTGAAATAAATAATATAGATGAATGTAAATTGAAAAGTGATGTACCTACAAAGAAAGAATTGACTCATGAATCATACACATATGCTCAAAATAAAACTTCATGCCTTGTTTCAACAATTCTTTTGTTCACTCGATTCCATACTTTATTTCCTGCGAGTTTTATACCCCATAATAAATCATATATTTAATATAAAGTATTTTTTTTTGTTTCATTAAGTATAAAATGATAGAAGTAAAATAACATATATTATACTTACAAATTCCACAATCAATTTTTGATATGCCAACATATACTCACAACCCTTACTTAACCCACTGTCAATCAATTTTTTTGATGGCTCTTTTTTGTATTTTAGTACTTGTTTGAAGACATTCAAGGAT
>SNQJ01S0019585.1:70668-101657 GCA_010110895.2 Picea sitchensis
CATCACAAAAAAGGATTTTTACGTTATATGGCATATATGCTTACACCACACATGATTATCCAGGCTTAGGAGTTTTCTCTGGTAATTAAAATGTTTATTGGTTTGTTTATATATGTAACAATATTTATTTGCATATGTAATTCATTGTGATTGACGTTCTATTCTTAAACTCTAACGTGCTATGTATACAATAATTTCATGGGTCTTGTAACTAAAGGATATCATGGATGTAAATGTTTTGGATATTCTATGAAGGCTAGGTGGTTCAATCACCTACAAAATCTAGTGTATGACTTCTCAAGGGTATTCCTCCTAGAAGAACACCCTTATAGAAGAGAAACATCCACTTTCAATGGTAAACCAGAGAGAACCCAAAGGCCTACAATAATGACACCAACAAAATGGATTAGAGCATGTGAGAGAGAGGAGAAGGAGATTACATAATTTTTTTATTTAAATGGAGAGCCTATATTCAATGATCCATAATTCTTCAACACCTATGTTGAGAAATTTCGCATTGGAATGAAAAGGAAATCTATCTTTTATGGGCTTCCATATTAGGAGAATCTTAATATTTCCCACTTACTAGATCCTATGCATATATTTAAAAATGTTTCATTTTCTTTATGGATGCACATATCATCAAACGAAAGTGACACATTGGCCGTGAGAAGAGGTCTTATTTCTTCAAAAACTAAAAAGAAACATTGGCCAAGACAAGAAAGTAGAGGAGAGGTTGGTCCCTCTTGGTATTTCAAAGAAGGTGATGTCCCATGGATTTTGAATAATGAAGATATTTCTTTGGCAAAGGAAGTTATATTGGGTGTGAAGGTGATGTCCCTATGATGTTCCTTCACTATGTGTCAATACCATTTGTCGAGGTTTAAATCACATGACCATTTGAACCTTCTAAAGGTACGACATATGTCAAAAATATGATTTTGTTATTTGTAATTTTTTTTATGCGATGGGATAAAACATAATTAATTTTGTATGTGTTTACTTTATAGTGTGATTATCCTCTACTTGTGCGTCGGTGTGTGAACCATGACTTCCCCCGGGACCTAAGATGTGCCATATATAAATTATATGCATTTGTATGTTGGATCACATCAAAGGAGATTCATATGGCTAGAATTCCATAGTGGTGTCAAGAGATAACTGAGATTGTTTGTATGTTTGAGAAGGAACTACCGTCGATTTTCATGGACTTGCAGGTTCATATTCTAATTCACCTAATATATTAGGTTGAGTTATTCGAGGTGGTATCTTGTCATTGGATGTTCTTCTTAAATAGGTACATGGAGAAATTGAAAGGATTTGTTCGTCAAAGGGAAACACTCGAGGGGTCTATGGCAGAGGGATACATATCATATGAGTCTTTCTATTATGTCAGTGAGTACATCAAGCAGATCGAAAACACACTAGGTGCAGTGATTTGGGATGATGAAAGGGATGAAGACAGTAGACAAGGGGAGATTCTCCAAACGAATGGAAAAAGGTGCTTGATAAAGATTAGGTGACTTATCATTTGTCAAATTTCTACACAGTAACTATTCACACTGAACTTCATAATGTATATTTTTGGGTAAAATCATGAAGATGGGTAACACTTTTGCTTGTTTTATGACAATTTTTTTTTTAATTTTAACAAGTTCTTCAACTTCCGGTAAACAAAAGTATTTTTTTTTTATTTAGAATTTTACTTTACTGTAAAAAAAAAAACTTGTGAAGAATTTTGTTAGCTTTCTACTCACTATTTTTCATTTTTTTTTATTGAGATTTGATATGTCAATTTGGCAATTGTTTGACAATATGTTCCTTAAAAATGAAGGGAAAGATAAAGGGTTATTTTTTCCCACAACAATGTATCCATTATTAAACTTTTGTTTTTGACAAATGAAATATATTGCATCAGTCTACAGAGACCCTATTTTGTGATGACTATAGTTTTGAATCTAAGGGATGAATATTATAATTTCTAGAATTTTTTGAAGCTGACCAATATGAAAAAGTTACATATTTTAAACACATGTTTTCCTCCACTATGTATATATCTTAATTTTTACATAAAAGTAAAATCTAAAAATACCCTTTTGAAGAGAAAAGTTTAAGGATTATGAATATAAATTTTCCATAATTTTCCACTATGTATTTTTAGAGATATGGGTTTTTCATTTCACCGCATCATAATCTCACCTAAAAATATTATGCAGTGATTTTTTTATAAAATTAAATAAAACTAGATAAAAACAATGAAAATGAAAACAAGTTATACCCAATGAAAGTAGACTAATTTTAAAAATGTTGGTATCAATTACGAAACTAAATTCTGAGTATTTGTAGGAGTCCGCTACCTCCAAAGATGAAGTAAGATGGAGAGAATTTGCAGTTTCCTGCAAACAGTCCCATTTCCAGGTTTTCGGTCGAAACCTAGTTTTTAACGGAATCCGTTAAAAATAAACGTTTCGGTCGAAAATTCTTTCGGCCGAAATATTATTACCATGGGAAAATAATTCATCCGAAAAAACATTGTACACAAATTTCGAGGGTGTCGTTAAATTTGATCTGCAAATTTTCGGTCGAAAAAAATCCTAGCAACATTTTTTCGGCCAAAAAATTGCTGCTAGGAATTTTGGAGACCTGATTGTCATGAAAGTATTACCCAGCTTCATGATTTTACCCTTTCATGATCTCATATGTACTATATGTTGGTTTTATTTCATGAATACATAGGCGAATTCATAAATTGATGCCATCAATAAATTCATTCTTTACAGTTCAGAGTCAACACAGTCATGGGTTGCATTGTACGAATAGAAGAGGAGGACATGGGAAAGTGACAGGAAAGAATTCATATGGTTGAATGGTAGAAGCATGCCTTATCCTGATCATGTAAAATAAAATATGCCAATGATATGCCCCAAAAATTGGGTTGTTGACTAAGTCAAAGAGAAATATGGTGCATCTGGTTGTTACCCATGTGAAGAAGAGGATGCACTAAACATAGGATTTGGTTGCAACAACTCGGTAATAATCTCTTTGTGTACATTTTTAACGTTGTAATGCACATTTGAATTGTAAGTACATCTATATTATTTTATATTTTAATGGTCGAGTTATTAGACACATATTAACACTATGCTTTGTTCACTATGTGCATTTGTTCCCATCTATTTGGACATATAGACATTATTTTTGCACAGAGGATGTCGATGATGGACACATGACACAATATTGTGGAGTGGAAGTCAAGTTTTACCAATCCATTCATGATAACCACGATGAGCAAAACATAATACAAGGGAAGCTAGATTACATTGGAAAGATACAAGAGATCATTTGAGTGGACTTCCCTTCTTTCCAATGTGTTATTTTTAGGTGCAAGTGGCGGGACACCTTTGATCAGAATAATGTAAAGGAACATTGTGATAGTGGGATGATATGTATCAACTCTAAAAATATGTGGGATGAAGCTAAGGAGCCTTATGTCTCCAACGAATGTGCCAACATCTGCAAAAGATAACACAAAAAACATTAAAGAACGTTAATAATTAGTTGACAATTTCATTAAACAATTTAGTAAAAAATGTTAAAGAACATGCTAGAATAAAATTTATTTGAATTAAGTAAGACAATAAAATGAAAGTACAAGATTAATTTAAATATTACCTCGATGATTGGGTTGCTCATCCGGTGTGAAGAGGATGTTGGTACATTTTCACCAATCCATCAATGCATAAGGGAATGACACCATCATGAACATGTGATCAACCTCACTGAATAATAGTTGAAGTGCATCCCTAGAAATCCTAACTCGAAAATTGGACATGCCCCTCCTGGAAATCATCTCACCCCACATGTGCATCCACACCTCATTCATCGTCCTGGGAGGCCAACAGATAAAATTAGGTCTCATCTCTAGAAACCTCTCAAAAAACAAACAAAACAACTCTGAAGAAAATGAAAAGTTCTCCCTCCCATCTATCACAGCATGACATATATCCAGTGCTATACAAAACTACCACAAGAAAATTCCAGACCACCTAATAAGTCTTGGCCTCTGTATCAAAGAATCAAAATGATACAAAAGAGCGCAACTAATGTGTTGAACATCACAAGTAAAGTGTGCAATGGTTGACAGTAACAATGAGAGAAACCAAACGAGGTGATCCGTAACTATCGACCAGCCACCTAAAAATCACCAAGATAATGTATATTGCACTCAATATACCTCTGAGAGTAGGAAAGCCAAGAATCAGCTGCAAAACCCACTGGGCATGAGGAATCTAGGGAAACCCCTCCCCTCTCCTACATAGCCTAGTGATAAAATAAATATCCTCCTCGGTGGGATGGTACCACTGATGAGGACCGACTCTGAATGCATGTTGATGGGCATCACATCGATGGATCAGTTTTGCAAGAATAGAGGAATTCCCCTTTAGGTATGTATCCTCCTCATAGTACTTGAAGAGGCCTACATTCCTCAATAGGAGACGCGTAGCTACAGTAATAGGTTGAGGGTACAAATCCATCTCCCTCTCTCTGGCCTTCCCACTCCCGAACCATATTGCACTAGTCAAATCTTTGTTGCTTCTCCTCCATGTGCTAAACTCTTTGCATAATTAACATATAAATTACATCAGCATCATACATAAAAACATAACTGTTTTTTAGTAAATGAGAAATTTATTTCAAAATATGCAAACATAACGTTTTTTCAAAAAAACAAAAATTTGACCTTTGGTGTGCCTTCAAAATAGTAAAACACCGCCCATGGTGCGCACACATATCTTATGCACCACATGCACAATCTAATTTATTTTAGGGGTGCGTAGTAATTATTAATGAACTAGTGCACCCCATTGTATACAATGCACCGCGAAAGCAAAGTGCCTCTTTAAAGCAGTGTGTCTATATACTACAACACCCCGGTGTGCTCCATTCATCACGACGCACTACTTAAACTAGACACTCATTTTAAATGGTGCATCGTATCCAAGTTTGCGCATCGGTCCATTCAGTATAATCCATGCACTGATTGAAAAATACAATAATGTCCATAGTGTGTAGTTTATTATGTATGCATCGGTGTGTTCACTATAAAGGACGCATTGATTAAACAACTATATATTTTCAACAGTGTGTTTATTATTATGAACTCACCTGTGCGTTCACTATAAAAAACACATTGTATAATGGAAACTATATAATTTCGATGGTGCGTCATTTATTATGAATGTGATCCAGGTGGATATTGGTGGCCACCCACCTATTCCAATTGGCTCCTCGTGTTCGTTTTTGTTTAGCACGTCTTTTTGTACTACTTTATAATTGTGAGTTATACACTTCTGGGGTTGTCTAAATCCTCACAATTCTCTAGGTGGATACAAGTGGCCTATCACCTAATCCAACTGGCTTATTTTGTATGTTTTCATGTTAGCACATCTTGTTGTACTTTCAGGGTTGTTTTAGGGACCTAAACATTGTTTTTTTGGATCCCCATAGTTATACTATAGAAAAATTCATATTTTGATGGAGGAATATGTAGGTCTCTGAAAGACCTTTCCAACATGCTAGCACGCACCTAAAACGGAGGTCGTATGCACAAGTTATGACCCTAGGAAGTTGAGGTACCAAATTACACCAACTTACCCATAGGACCCACATGAATTTTGGCGTTTCACCTTCTAGGGTTAGGTTTTTTGATGTCTAGGGTTTCAGAATTCAAGAGTAATATGAAAAGGGCATATGGAGCCTCATTTTAATCCATTCTTCTTAGACGGATGCACCTAGAAGCCACATCTCTTCTCAGAGATAGCTACCACCATTCGAGAAAGTTCCAATTCTACAGTTTTATATTTTCAGCCTATTTCATTATTTAATAGAAGATATTGTTCACTAAACATTTGTTTTATTCTTACTATCTCTGTGTTATTATATTAAATATGTTATTCAGTTTGTTTTTCTCCTAAATCCGGATTAGTGATATCAGAGTGGTCTGCTCTTCATTTATTTTTCTTCGGGCATGTCCCAGACAAGGTCTAGGTACAAGAAGTTGGGACTCGAACCAATCGAGCGATTACCATATTGGTTGTGTCGATCCTAACAACAAACCATGGGAGAAGAAAATAAATATGATGGAGAAATATATCCTATTAGAATGTCGCTCGTTGAATCCCTCACGTGACAAAGGAATGAAATGATGGACAACTTCGTGCAGATCCTTCGACGATTTCCCATGGGAGAATCATCTTCATCAGGAAGCCATCCAACCTCCTTCAAGGTACATGTAAATTTTGATATTCCATTATTTGAAGGATTGATAGATGCAGATGTTGTAGATAAATGGTTGAATTTGCTTGAAGAATATTTTTCGATCCACAATTTTTCCAATCAGGAAAAGATCACTTTTGCACTCCTCAAGGTTGTTCCCCATGTTAAAGACTAGTGGGATACCTACTCTGAGCAAAGGGTCGTGGATGAATATGAAATTTTTTTGGTGGCCCCTACATGGGATTCCTTCTGGGACACCATTAAAGAACAATACTACCCTATTGGAATCTACGAGGACCAATACACCATATGGACCACCCTACATCAAGAAAGGGACCAAACAGTACCAGAATTCACCAATATTTTCCATGCCCTCCGCACCAAATTGGGTATCAAATATTATGAGTGTCATATGGTGCTCAAATACCATGGTTGTTTGCATAGATACATTAAAAAATAAATGGATTTCCTGGACATTGCCTCATTAGGCACAACTTATAGATATGTTGTCAAGATCGAGCAAAAATTTAAGAAAAAATGATGAAATTTTGGATCTGTAAACCCCTCATAGCCAAAGCAGGTCAAAGGAAACCCCAACACATACAACAGGGGACAAAGTTGCAATGGCCACCCTCAAGACAATATTTCCAACCCGAAACACAAGAAGGGCAACGAGAAGACAAAGAAGGACACAGGAAAATGGTGTGAGTACCATAAAAGTCCTTGGCACAACTCTGACGAATGTCTCTCCAAGAAGTCCCTCATGGCCAAGTTGAAGGCTTCTGATTCAAATATCTATTCTGATTCTAAGTCAAATACTTAAGGAGGGAACCGAATGATCGATGTTGAACCCAGTTCCATGGTCGCTACCACCAAATTCTAGCCAAGAGAACCAGAATAACCAAAGGAAGGGGAATGCCTCTTTCACTCATAGATGTGGGTCAAGGGGGATCCAATTCACTTCATTGTCGACAAAGTTATTCATAAAAAACTAATTTTAGTTGAGTTCGTCAAGTAGTTGAAACTTCCAACGACACCACACATGCATCCCTACACCATCGGCTAGCTTCGTCAAGGAAGAGATCTCTATGTCAGCCAACAAATTCATCTTCCCTATGGCAACACGCCTTTCAAAGATAAGGTACTGTGTGATATTTCTCCCCTTGAAGTTTGTGATTTTATTTTAGAACAACCATATTTATGGAAGCATCATGTTGTGTATGAGTCTAGACCCCGTAGTGTTATTATTACTTTGGGTAGACAATTGTACAGGATCCCTGAAGTGGCACTGCCTACTGCTATTTCTTTAATCTCTGCTAAGAAATGTAGTAAGGTCATTTCATAGACTGAGAAGGTTGTCTTCTTTGTGATCCGTTGTCATAGTAAGCAGAAGGTCTCCACCACATCCATGGCCTCTACAGAACACCTCTCTTTGCAACAGAAGCAAGTGGATGATATCATGGAAGAATACAGAGACATATTCATCTCACCTACAGGGTACCAACACACTTCCAAATTAAGCATCCAATTGATCTAACCCTCGGTGAACCTCTACCTAATGGACCAATATATTGGTGCTTGCTGATGGAGAATAACGAAATCAGGCATTAGATCCAAGAGATTCTTCAAAAGGGGCACATCAGACCTGACTCCTCCCCTTGCAGAAGCTCGATTTTACTAGTGTAGAAGAAGGATGGGACTTGGCTACTCTGCATTGATTACAGAGCCTTAAACAAAATCATTGTCAAGAAATGCTACCCAATTCCCAGGATTGATGACCTTCTTAACCAACTCAAATGGGCAAAGTTCTTCAGCAAGATTGACCTAAAGTCTGGCTACCATCAGGTTCCCATCGAACCAAGTGATGTCTAGAAGACCGCCTTCAAGTCTAAATAAGGTCTCTATGAATGGCTAGTCATGCTCTTTGGCTTAACAAATGCACCAACCACTTTCATGAGGTTGATGGACGATGTATTGAGACCCTTCACCAAATATTTTGTGGTAGTATATTTGGATGACATCCTCATCGTCAACAGAACATGGGAGGATCACATGTGACATATTCAACAGGTTTTGAGCACTCTACGACAACACAAGAATTATGTCAACTTAGTAAAATTCTCCTTTGGAATGAACAGGTTCCAATACCTAGGCTACATTGTTGATGAGAATGGGGTACATTTTGATACAACTAATATCCTAGTCATATGTGAATGGAGAGCCCCGACCATAGTGACCAAGCTTCAAAGCTTCTTAGGACTCGCCAAGTTTTACCGATGGTTCATGTTTGGATTCTCCCATATTACCTGTGCCCTTAGCCAAGTGACCAAGGATGGTGGTAGGGCCAATTTTGTGTGGGGGAAAGAGCATCAATGAGAATTTGAAGATATGAAACATCGTTTGTGCTAAGCTCCAGCACTCTATTTTCCCAATTTTCAACAATCATTCGAGATTGAGACTGATGCATATGACTATGTTGTGGGTGCAGTTCTCACTCAACATGGGCATCTGGTGGCATACCATAGTGAGACACTCTCTGATATTGTCTGGAAATACCCAACCTATGACAAGGAAATTTATTCCATTGTACAAGCATGCCGTGAATGGAAACATTACATTATGGGGAAAGAAATGATCATACACACTGATCACAAGCCTCTGTAGTTCATACAGACACAAGGGAAATTGCAGAACGACCGCCATCAGAATTGGTCCACCTTCCTGTAATAGTTCCATATCAACATCAAGTATAAGACAAGTATCTCCAATCGTGTCATTGACTACCTCAGTAGGCCTCATGTGGTTGCACTTACGACTATGCTCCATTCCCGTGGACAAGAAACATAGGAGTGGCCCCAACTTTACCAACAATATCCGGACTTCGCGACCACATATCGGCTCTTGGGTACATGCACCACTGCCACTGATTTTCAAATTCAGGAGAAAATCTTATGCCACCTAGGCCACCGCTATGTTCCTACAAGCATGCAAAGATGATTTGGGAAGCCCACTGCAGTTGGGTGACATGACATTTTAGCATAGAGAAAACTGTGGTCATTCTTCAAAAACATTTTATTGGCCAAAAATTCAACAGCACGTTAGTAAATATATCATATCTTGCACTTCTTGTGCCATTGCCAAGATTTCCATCAAGAAGAAAAAATTATACACCCCTCTTCTTATTCCTGAGAATCTGTGGGAATCCATCTCCATGGATTACATGTATGGTTTATCGTCCACTGAGCATGGAAATGACTGCGTGTTTGTTGTTGTTGATCGTTTTGAAAGATGACCATCCTCACAGCCTGTAAGAAGAATGTCACAGTGATAGATACTACCAAGCTCTTATTCGAACAAGTTTGGGTTCACTTTGGGATATCACAGACCATCATCTCTGACTAGGACAACAGGTTCCTCAACACCTTTCGGTCAAGTCTTTTGCCTATTTTGGAGACCAAGCTCACAAAATCCACTTATTTCCACCCCCAAACTGATGGCTAAACCGAGGTCATCAATCAGATTATTGTGCACATCCTATGATGTGCAATTCTAATCATCCCCGTACATGGGACGAGAGTCTCCCATATGTCCAACATAGCTACAACAGGGCTCTCCATAGTTCCACCAACCATAGCTTATTTCAGGTGGGTCTGGGATTCCAACCCTTGGGACCCATTGATTTTGCACTTCCTCTTGCCACCACATAGAAATAATCTTCCCCTGATCAGTCTGTGATCGACAAAGACACCAAATTCATTGATCGGATTTAGCACATTCGCCAAAAAGTACATGATATTTTGTAGAAATCCAATGCTAGGTACAAGCAGCGCCATGATAAACATAGGGTGCCACACCAGTTTCAGTTTGGCGACAAATTATGGTTACATTTGCAGAAGGAGCCTCTCACTGGGCCCCATCAGAAGCTTCATACACTTTGTTATGGGACTTACACTATCACCAAGGCTGTGGGTAGCAATTATTTTGAGCTCAACACTCCACCCTTCATTGGTCTTCGTCCACTATTCAATGTGGACCTCCTTCAGCCATATTTTCCACCATTATTGGACACCTCTGAGATCGTTGAACAACTGACACCAACAAATTTCAACCCTGACTACATGGAACAAGCATCCACTGATCAGATTGTGGACACACAGGTCAAGGGCACTCACTAGCAGTGGATCCATGTTTATCTCATTATCAAGGAAGGGAAACTCCTACACCAAGGAAAGTGGCTCACCCGAGGCCAAATCAAGCAGAATTTTCCTCACCTGATGGGGGAAATCAATGAAATGGAGACTATTCCTTCCTAAGGGGGGAGTATTGATCCAAATGGATATTGGTGGCTACCCACCTATTCCAACTGGCTCCTCGTATCTGTTTTTGTTCAGCACATCTTTCTGTACTAATTTATATTTGTGAGTTCTACACTTCTGGGGTTTTCTAAAGCCTCACACATTCTCCAGGTGGATATAGGTGGCCTCTCACCTAATCCAACTAGTTTATTTTGTATGTTTTCATGTCAGCACATCTTATTGTACTTTCATGGATGTTTTGGGGCCCTAAACATTTTTTTTGGATCACCATAGTCATATTGCAGACAAAGTCAAATTCTGATGGAAGAATGTGTATTTCTCTGAAAGACCTTTCCAATGGGCTATCACGCACCTAAAATAGAGGTCGTATGCAAAATTTATGACCCTAGGAAGTTGAGGTACCAAATTACACCAACTTACCCATAGGGCCCACATGACTTTTTCCATTTCGCCTTCTAGGGTTAGGTTTTTTGATGTGTAGGTTTTTGGCATTCATGATTAATATGAAAAGGGCCTATGGAGCCTCATTGTAATCCATTATTCTTAGACATATGCGTGTAGCAACAACATCTCTTCTTAGAGATAGCTACCACCATTCGAGCAAGTTTCAGTTCTGCAGTTTTAAAGTTTCATCCTATTCATTATTTAATATAAGATATTGTTCACTTAATATTTGTGTTATTCTTCCTATCTATGTGTTATTGTATTCAATTTGTTAATCAGTTCATTTCTCTCCTAAATCCGAATCAGTGGTATCAGAGCAGCCTGCTCTTCATTTATTTTTCTTTGTGCATGTCCCCAACAAGGTCTGGTTACAAGAAGTTGGGACTCGAACCAATAGATCCATTACCATATCATCCACGCCGACCAGACAACAACCCATGGGAGACAAAAAGAAAGATGATGGAATAGGATATCCTATTAAAATGTTTCTCAAGGAAGCCCTCACGTGACAAAGGAATGAAATGATGGACAACTTCATGCAGATCCTTCAATGGTTGCCCACGGGAGAAGCATCTTCATCAGGAGGCCATGCAACCCCCTTCAAGGTATAGTTAAATTTTGATATTCTATTATTTTAAGGACTGATAGATGCAGATGTTGTAGATAAATGGTTGAATCTTCTCGAAGGATATTTTTCGGTCCACAATTTTTTCGATCGGGAAAAGATCACTTTTTCACTCCTCAAGGTCGTTCCCCATGTTAAATATTGGTGGCATACTTACTCTGAGAAAAGGGTCGTGGAGGAATATGCAATGTTTTTGGTGGCCCCTACATGGGATTCCTTCCAGGATGCCATTAAAGAACAATACTACCCTATTGGAAGCTACGAGGACTAATACACCAGATGGACTAGCCTACGTCAAGAAAGGGACTAGGCAGTACCAGACTTCACCAATATTTTCCATACCCTTCACACCAAATTGGGTATCAAATATTTTAAGCATCATCTGGTTCTCAAATACCATGGTTGTTTGCATAGATACATTCAAACAGAAATGGATTTCCTGGACATTGCCTCATTGGGCACAACTTATAGATACGCTGTCAAAATCGAGTAGAAATTTAAGAAGAAACGGCGAGAGTTTGGATCTACAAACCCCTCACAGCCAAATAAGAGAAAAGGCAACCCCAACCCACATAGCAAGGGAAAAATTCACGATGGCCTCCCTCAAGAAAATCCGTCAAAGCCGCAACACAAGAAGGGAAACGAGAAGATGAAGAAGGACACACGAAAATGGTGTGAGTACCATAAAAGTTGTTGGCACAACACCGACGAATGTTGCTCCAGGTAGTCTCTCATGGCCAAGCTAAAGGCTTCCGAGTGAGAGGTCGATTCTGATTCCAAGTCAAATCCTAAAGGAGGGAAGCAGATTATCGATGTTGAACCCAGTGCCACAGTCGCTACCACCAAAGTCCAGCCAAGCGAACCAGAAGAACCAGAGCAAGGGGAATTCCTCTTTCACTCACAGATGTGGGTCAATGGGGCTCCGATTCACTTCATTGTCGACAAAAGTAGTCAAAAGAACCTGATTTCAGTAGAGGTCATCAAGCAGATGAACCTCCCAATGACACTGCACCCGCATCCCTACACCATGGGTTGGCTTTGTCAAGGAAGAGATCTTTGTGTTAGCCAACAATGTCATCTACCCTACGACATCAAGATTTTCAAAGATGACATATTGTGTGATATTTCTCCCCTTGAATTTTGTGATGTTATTTTAGGACAACCATATTTATGTAAGTGTCATGTTGTGTATGATTCTAGACCCCGTAGTGTTATTATTACTTTGGGTAGAAAATTGTATAGGATCCCAGAGGTGGCACTGCTTATTGCTATTTCTTTAATATCTGCTAAGCAATGCAATAAGGTCATTTCATAGATTGGGAAGTTCATCTTGTCTGTGATCCATGCTCACAGTAAGTAGAAGGGAACCACCACATCCGTGGCCTCTACACAAATCCTCTCTTTGCAGCAGAAGCAATTGGACGAGGTCGTGGAAGAATATAGAGACATATTCATCTCACCTACAGGGGTACCGACACACTACCAAGTCAAGCATCCAATTGATCTGACCCCTAATGCATCTCTACCTAATGGACCGGTCTATTGGTTCTCGTTGATGGAGAATGAAGAAATCAGGCATCAGATCTAAGAGCTTCTTCAAAAGGGGCACATTAGACCCAACTCCTCCCCTTCTAGAAGCTTGATTGTACTGGTGCAGAAGAAAGATGAGACTTGGTGACTATGCATTGATTACAGAGCCTTTAATAAATTCATAGTCAGGAACCATTACCCCATTCCCAGGATCGATGACCTTCTTGACCAACTCAAGTGGGAAATTTTCTTCAGCAATATTGACCTGAAGTCTGGCTACCATCAGGGTCCCATCGAACCAACTGATGTCTAGAAGACTGCCTTCAATTCTAAAGAAGGTCTCTATGAATGGTTAGTCATTCCCTTTGGCTTAACAAATGCACCAACCACTTTCATGAGGTTGATGGACGATGTATTAAGACCCTTCACCAACTCTTTTGTGGTACTATATTTGGATGACATCCTCATCTTTAGCAAAACATGGGAGGAGCACACGTGACATATTCAAAAGGTTTTGAGCACTCTGCAACAACACAATATTTATGACAACTTGGAAAAAATCTCTTTTGGCATGAATAGGGTCCAATACCTGGGCTACATTGTTTATGAGCATGGGGTACATGTTTATCCAACTAATATCTAAGTCATCCATGACTGGCTAGACCCGACCACACTGATCGAGCTTCAAAGCTTCTTAGGACTCACCAATTTTTACCGATGGTTCATGTTGGGATTCTCCCATATTGCATGGGCCCTCAACCAGGTGACCAAGGGAGGTGGTAGGGCCAAGTTCGTGTGGGGGAAGGAGAAACAACAAGAATTCGAATATTTGAAGCATTGTTTGTGCTCAGCTCAAGTACTTTCCTTTCCCGATCTGTAACAACCATTCAAGATTGAGACTAATGCATATGACTATGTTGTGGGTGTAGTTATCACTTAGCACAAGCATCTAGTGGCATACCATAGTGAGACACTCTCTGATACTGTCCATAAATACCCCACCTATGACAAGGAAATGTATTCCATTCTACAAGCCTATTGTCAATGGAAACATTACATTTTAGGGAAAGAGATGATCACACACATTGATCACAAGCCTCTACAGTTCATACATACACAGGGGAAATTGCAGAACGACCACCATCGGAAGTGGTCCACCTACCTGCAAGAGTTCCATCTCAACATAAAGTATAAGACATCTATCTCCAATCATGTTGTTGACTGCCTCAGTCGGCCTCCTGTGGCTACACTTACCACTATTCTCCATTCCTGTGAACATAAAACATCGAAGTGGCCCCAACTTTACCAGCAATATCTGGACTTCACCATCACATATCAGCTCTTGGGTACAGGTGCCACTGTCACTGATTTTCACATTAAGGACAGACTCTTATGACACCCGGGCCACCTCCATGTTCCTACAAGTGAGCGTACAATGATGATTTGGGAAGCCCACTATAGTCAGGTGGTAGGACATTTTGGCGTAGAGAAAATTGTGGTCGTTCTGCAGAAACATTTTTATTGGTAAAAACTTCAACATGACGTCAACAAATATATCATATCTTGCACTGCGTATGTCATTTCCAAGCCGACCATCAAGAAGAAAGGCTTATACACCCCTCTTCCTATTCCCGAGAAGTTGTGGGAATCCATCTCCATGGATTACATGTCTGGTTTGTCGTCCACCGAGCATGGAAATGAGTGTGTGTTTTTGGTCATTGATCGATTTTCAAATATGGCCATCCTCAAAGCCTGTAAGAAGAATGTCACAGTGGAATATACTACCAATATATTCTTCGAACGAGTTTGGTTTCACTTTGGGGTACCATATACCATCATCTCTGATTGAGACAGCAGGTTCCTCAGCACATTTTGGTCAAGTCTCTGGTCTCTATTGGACACCAAGCTCAAAAAATCCACTTCTTTCCACCCCCAAACCAATGGCCAAACCGAGGTCTTCAATCAGATGATTGTGCACATATTGAGCATGTACAATTCTAAGAATCACCGTACATGGAACGAGAGTCTCCCATATGTCCAAAACAACTACAAAAAGGCTCTCCATAGTTCCACCGGCCATAGCCCATTTCAGGTGGTTCTGGGATTCCAACCCTTGGGACCCATTGTTGTTTCACTTCCTCTTTCCACCGCACAGACAGACTCTTCCCCTGATCAGTCTTCGATCGACAAATCCACCATATTCATTGATCAGATTCAGCACATCTACCAATAGGCACAAGATATTTTGCAGAAATCCAATGCTAAGTAAAAACAGTGCCATGATAAACATAGGGTACCACACTAGTTTCAGGTTGGCAACAAATTTTGGTTACATTTGCAGAAGGAAAGTCTCACTGGGACCCATCGAAAGCCTCTTCCACTTTTTTATGGGCCTTACACTATCACCAAGGCTATGGGTAGCAATTATTTTGAGCTCAACACTCCAACCTTCCTTAGTCTGCATCTAGTATTCAATGTGGACCTCCTTTGGCCATATTTTCCACCATTATTGGACACCTCTGAGATTGTCGAACAATTGACACCAACAGAGCTCAACCCTGACTACATGGAACAAGAATCCACTGATCATATTGTGGACACACAGTTCAAGGGAACTCACCAGCAGTGGATCCAACTTTATCGGGTTGTCAAGGAAGGGAAACTCCTACACCAAGGCAAGTGGCTCACCCAAGGCCAAATAGAGCAGAATTTTCCTTACCTAATGGGGGAACTCAATGCAATGGATACCATTTCTTCCTAAGGGAGGAGGATTGATCCAGGTGGATATTGGTGGCCACCCACCTACTCCAATTGGCGCCTTGTGTCCATTTTTGTTCATCATGTCTTTCTGTATTGATTTATAAATATGAGTTCTACACTTATGGGGTTTTATGAAGCCTTGGTAATTATCTAGGTGGATACAGGTGGCCTCTTTCCTAATCCAAATAGATTATTTTTTATTTTTTCAGGTCAGCACATCTTGTTTTACTTTCAGGGCCATTTTGGGGCCCTAAACATTGCGTTTTTGTCTCGCCACAATTAGTCTGTAGAAAAAGTTAGAGTCCTATGGAGGAATGTGTAGTTCTCTGAAATATCTTTACAATGGGCTATCATGCACCTAAAATGGAGGTTGTATGCAAACGTTATGACCCTAGGAAGTTGAGGTACCAAATTACACCAACTTACCCATAGGGCCCACATGACTTTTGGCGTTTCACCTTCTAGGGTTAGGTTTTTGGATGTCTAGGGTTTTGGAATTCATAAGTAATATGAAAAGGGCCTATGGAGCCTCATTGTAATACATTCTACTCAGATAGAAGTGCATAGCATCCACATCTCTTCTCAAAGATAACTACCACCATTCGAGCAAGTTTAAGTTCTACAGTTTTACAGTTTCAGCCTATTTCATTATTTAATAGAAGATATTGTTCACTAAATATTTGTGTTATTCTTTCTATATCTATGTTATTGTATTTGGTCTGTTAATCAGTTCGTTCCACTCCTAAATCCACATCAGAATGCACCAATGCATCATTTATAATTATGCACTGACAAAAATGAACTATACATTTTTGGTGCACCCTGTAAAATTTACAAAGCGCACCATGCACGATGCAATCTGAATGGTTTGAACGCACCACACATAATGTTTTTTTGAAAAAAAATGAAAATTTTACTCAATTTCACAATTTAATCCTGTAAAAATTCAATGTACAAAGAAATAAATAATTTACCCATACATTTTCTCATCGAGGAGGCATGGTTGGGATGTAGTGAAAAATAACAAATTTACCCACTGTATGGAAAAATTGGAATCCCAAGAACTGAGCACTGAACGAAAACAAGGCAAGCAATGAAAGAACCAATGATAGTGTGCTTCAGTTTGGAAAAGGTGGAACTGATTCTTGATAACTTCTCTACTGGAAATGATAAAAAAAAAAAATTACTGCCACTTGTTTTCTTAATTACCCTGTTTTGGTGCCCTTGCGTTAAACGCACTGCTGTAAACAACACATTATTTTTTTTCTTTTAAACCTGTGATGGTGCACTAGTTTGGAATGCACTAGTGTGCCCAAGGGACAACAATGCATCATTATGCATTTTTAAAAGTAAAAATTCAATGATGGTGCACCCATTTGTTGTGAACCGATGCGCTCATTTAGTGTGCACCGATGCTCATGAGCTTCTTTTATATGATGCACACAATTGTTTTCTACTGTTTTGAAATAACTTTGCAACGATGCACCATTGTATATTAGCATCGGTGCATTGCATTATAGTGGTGCATCAATGAAATATAGACTTATAAATGCACCATTAAAAAAACTTTTTCTAAAACATCTTCCCAAGCACCTCCACTAGTGACCTCCACTACAAACAAATTTTTGGGCTATATTTATAGGGGATTCAGCAAAAACATTTGTTATAGGGTATTTTACTTATAGTGATTGGAGATTCCCCCCTCAAAGAGAAAAGTGAACATTGCTTCCAATAATAAAGGTATAACATTTTGGTGCTATTATGGTTCTTTATTTGTCTATTCTGGTTGTTATCTATCTTTTCTATAGGGAAAAATTTAAGAATCCCCCCTAAATTTATATGTATAATAAATGGGTGAATCCCCATTACACATGGGAAAGTGTGAAGACTATTTTATCAATAGAATAATATTCATATATAATTTTTTGGAGAATCTTTCACCAAATTATAGAATCTTGTAAAATTTGGGCGAATCTTTCACAGAATTATAAAATATTGTGAAATTGTGGTGAATTTTCACATAATTATAAAACCTTTTAGAATTATTGGTGAATCTTTTAAAATTCTATTAATTAAACAAATTCGAATCAATGTTCTATATTGGGAGTATTCCAAGAAAATCTAGTACAAGACAGAGCACTTATGTGCTGACCTACATAATGTAGTTAGAAGGACATTTTGGAGACTAAATATATATGTCAAGCACTAAAAATATCTATGCCTATATCACTAAATATATACATTTCTTATCTTTCCTTATGCTTTCCCTCTATGCAATTTACCATATCCACAATGTTCTAGGCTTGTTTATAGAATTTAGTTGAGAAGCCATCAAGGCTTAGAGCATTGTCAAGATTCATGTCTCACATAACTTTGTTAATCTACTCTAGTGAGACATTGTTGGGTGCTAAAATTGCCCCATTTTCCTTATCATTTCCATGCCATTTTCATCTCATTATCTTGTATTAATTCATCACTATTGTTTACATTTCGTATGAGAACATCAATCCTGGAGCAGGTGCAATTCATTATTCATTCAACATTGTGTTATGTTAAAACTTAATTTATAGTTTACTTGTAAACTAGGATGATGTTTCCTTAGTCCTAATTTGGGTAATTACACAATCATACATGTAAACCATGAAGATGTACATATATGCAAATATGTTGGTACTGAAACATCGTACTGAAACACCTGCCTAAAACACGTTGTACGCATGAAGAAGACTATGCAGAATGAATGCAGATGTGTTGGTGTTGAAACATTGTGCTGAAACAACTGGGTGAAACATGTTGCACGCATGAAGAATACTATGAATAATTAATAATAATGTTCAATCAATGAATATATGCTAGTGCTAAAACACCATGCTAAAACATGTACAAAGAAGACTATATTAATCTACTCAAGTGAGACATTGTTGGGTGTTGAAATTGCCCCTTTTTCCTTATCATTTCCATGCCTTTTTCATCTCATTCTCTTGTATTAATTCATCCATATTTTTTACATTTCCTATGAGAACATCAATCCTAGAGAAGGTATAATTCATTATTCATTCAACATTGTGTTATGTTAAAACTTAATTCATAGTTTACTTGTAAACTAGGATGATGTTTCCTTAGTCCTAATTTGGGTAATTGCACAGTCATACGTGTAAACCACGGAGATGTACATATATGCATATATGTTGTTGTTGAAGCATTGTGCTGAAACATGCTACATGCCTGAAGAAGACTATGAAAAATTAATAAGAATGAATGTTGATATGTTGGTGTTGAAACACCTAGCTAAAACACATTGCACACATGAAGAATAATATGCATAATTAATAAGAATGAATTCAGATATGTTGGTGCTAAAACACCATGTTTAAACACACACGAAGAAGACTATGGCCCCATTAATTCCATCATATCCAGTTGGCAGAGTAACTCCACCATTTTTATCTGTGGCCATCAATAATAAGTATCTATTAATAGAAGGTACTAATAACATTGATTGGACAATTGAACGTGATCGCCACTTCATATTTTTCTTGTTGTCGATAAGTTTTTGCATGTACGTGTTCATGGTTTACAACCTACATGTATGACTGTGAAATGTGTTTGACATGATACTATGAAATAATGATTTTTCCATGCCCTTCCACATCACCAATAGACAACCAATACCATTAGTTCAAGTTGGGGGGTATCCCATCATACCTGAATATATTAACCAATCACCTCCATAAACGTTCAATCAACATGTTTGTTAGGTTGATTTTTCCCATGAAATTTGAATCACCACCACCTTTCCAAAAATACCAAAAAATATCCTTCCATTGTTCTTGCACACTCATCCATGTTGAAGCTCATGGGTTTGTGTTGGTAATTTTGAACTTGAAAATCCTTTGCAATACTATAACATCTAATTACATAAAAGAACATTCAACATGGGAGGATTTGCAGTCTATCATGAACCAGTAACCCTCAAAGCCCTGCATTGGTGCCCAAAAGTCTACAGAATATTTGAAGACGCAGGGTGGGTAGCATATTTCGAGTGGTTGGATGGGTTTGACAGTGATATTTCCCTAGAATTCACCTGGAATTTAACAGGAACCCATTCGCATGTTAGAGGTTTGGATATACGTGTAACATATGTGGTTATATCCTCTATTACACGGCTTCCCAATATTGGCAGAAAATGGTTTGGATGAAGGACACCCATTCCTAATGGAAAGACCAATTTCTTGAAGGAAGGAGAGAGAGCGTATCCTAGAGGACATGGCACAACAATAGAGTCTTTACCTCAACCTTGGGACCAAGTTGTTGTTGTCTTGATGAAATATGTTACATCTGAGGGTAGGTACAAGATTATTTACACATATGATTTTGTTCTAATGTCACACCTTCGTCATGGCTCATTGATAAATATGCCATATTATCTGTTAGAATATTTTCATAATATGGAACATTATGTAAGACAATCTTGTTTTCTCCAAGGTTCTATCACACACCACTGTGTGATAAAATTAATAGTGTTGAGAGCCTTGGAACTAAAAAACCAAACATGGGCTCAATTCATCGCCAAGGGAGCAGTAGAAGTTGATGAAAATGATGGCAATGAATTAGAATGGGAGGAAGGAAGTAGTGACAAGAGTATTTCAAACAAGGAAAGAGAGGAAAGAGAAGGAATTAATGAAGAGTTGGGACAAGTAATGTTGCTAGAGAACTAGGATAGGGAAGTGGTGACGGAGGAATGAGGGATATACCTAGAGTTGTGATTGCAAAAGATGTACATATGGTATATCTTGGAGTGTAGATGGAGGAATCTCTTCACCAAAACCTTGAAAAAACACCTACCATTATAGAAAAGTAAAATGAATAGTTGATAGAGGAGAATCAATCAACACAAAATGAAGGAGTGGATACAGAAAAAGAACTAAGTGTGGAAGACCCTATTGGAACACATGTCTTTCTAATATTTAGACTTTAATAAGTTTCTTTATTTTTTAAATAAGAACACACGCGCACCTGTATATCACTGTTAATGAAGTATTTCGTTGAATCCAATGATCTGAAATACTTAAAAGTTATGGAGCCGCCCACTAGTTAAAAGGTCAAATCACTGAAGACGACTTTCAAAGTGTCGGGTTTCGAGGTTTCATAGACCTAACAATACAACATGTAAAGAATCTCAAAGTCCCGAAATGCAAAGTCGCGAAACTACATTAAGTTTCAAGCCATGTTAATTAAATCATTAAAAATGATTAATACGAATTAATCACATCGCGATTTCACGATTCATCAATCCTTCCTTGAAGGACCACCAAAAGTCCCGATAGCCGAAATTGTGAAATCCTTGAAGTTAATCACGATTAATTAGAAGACTAAATAAGATTAAAATAAATTAATTACATCACGATTTTGCGTTTCAGGAATCATAGCTTGGATGGATACAGGATAACACAAGATTCGAAATGTATTAAGTTTATACACGATTAAGTAACAAGATGAACTTGATTTATCAACACATTAAGATGTCTTATCTCCTATTAAGTTTACGTCGATTTGAAATGTGGATAAATTCAAATTTTCTCTATTTTTTCCCCAAATCATGAGGTATCAACCATTAATGACATTAATAGCTCATTTAGGGAAATGATTTCAAATAATATCATTCTTTATCACCCAAATCTTTTAACTAAAGGAATTAAACACATTTGTAAGTGAAGATCTACACAAACTGATACGCTTAAGGAAAATAAGATTTTTCATTTTTGAATTACATTCTCATTTTCACAGAGTTGGCTTAGTGAAATAATTAGTTTCCTGCATTCTCATTCTCTGTAACAGATAATAGAACTCCAAGATTCGATACCATGGCTCCAAGGAAAGCACCTAAAGAGACTGGTGAAATTTCGAGCCAAAACACAGACGTTATCTTTGACACCACACCTAAAAGCATAGATACAGTTAAAACCTAGATGCATGTATTCAACACCCTGCAATACGAACTAGTAAACTTCCTGGATGATTCAAGAGACAACGAAAGGGAAGACTTGTCTATCAAATACAAGATTATTTCTCATTCAGAGTTACATAAGGTAGAAACAAGGCCATGGATTTTACCCTACAATGATATGATTGGATGGGCACTGGATTATGTAGATACCCGAACTATAACTATATTAAATTCTCAGAAGGTAGTTGTTGGATCATTTCGGCCAGAGAATAAAAAGGTGATGTACAAGTTGTCTCCAACACCAAACTACATTTACAATGCCAGTTTCTTAGTGGATTTTAACAAGAAGGAGTGTGATCAATATGGAAAAATCCTTTCCGACTTGATCAAGGACTAGTGTTCATGCCCCGATAAGTTCAGAGTCAATACTCACGGCACATACTCAATCTAATCGTTAGAACCACAGTTCATGTATATAGAAATGATGATGTGCATACTATATGGGAAAGAGAACACAACCCATTTCTTTCTGCCATGGGTACCCATTATACACACAGTAGCAGAAGGGTATTCTTTCGACTGGTATACAATATTGTCAAACAATTTGGCTAGTGAAATTACAGAATACCGGACACAAAAGAACAAGGGGAAATCAACTTTATTCTTCATGTCAACTTATATTATGGATGCCATTTGTTTCATGATTCCTTTCTCATTGATGGGTTGGAGCTGGACTCCAAATAGTGCAGAACCAATTCACATTTATCATTCGAAGCTCTGGGAAGACAAGGTGAAAGATTACTTCTATGAAATCTATAACTGGGTAGTGATGCCAATGCACACTGCTATATTTGGTTATCCACCGCCTAGAATTTCAGAAAACATTGTGGCTAACCTGGGCAGAGTGGTAGACTGGTACATCAAGGAACACTTTTCCTATATCAGGGTCTTTGGCTATTCAGTTTCTGCCTATGCTCTGCCACAATTTTTACTATACCAACTAGTGTGCCGTGAGGTTGCACGATAAACTGTACTCGGTGGGATTAGCAACGAGCTCAAAGCAATGCAAAAAATGATATGGTCATCTTTTCCCTTACATATTGGCACATTTTATTTATTGTATTTTGGCCACTCCAAAGTGGAGGTCGCGGCCTTAGAAGAAATAAATATGGTCAACATTGAATTCAAGAAGCACGACCTGTAGAAGGTCATGAGAAATCACATGGCCAATTGTGGTCTGAAAAGGTATGAACAGGAGGACTCTCCTCAAGACGGGATTTTCCGAGGAGCGAGATCTTATTTGGAGGTCTTAAGCCATGTTCAAGCTCTGTCACCTGATAAAATGATTGAATTCTACAACTTCCAGAGGCACCGAAAAAGTAGCCTCCCTAAAGTGTTACAAGGAGGAATCTTGACGTCTCCATCTACACAGTAAACGAAGACCCAAAATCCAGAAGTCGTAAGCTATAGAAAACAAGAAACCCAAGAAAACTTAGAGAAAACATAGGTCTCGAATCAGAAAGAAGATACCTTGGTGAGAGATGTGTCAAGTAATCAGACAAAAGATCAAGCAGAAACACTAACGAAGAAAGGAGAAGATAGGCCATTGTCTACACCAGATAAATCAACTACAAACGCAACCAGAAAACAGTCATCCATAGAAATCAACAGCCCCATTAAGTTTGTCACTCCTTTACAATTCACTAGAGGGAACCTTGATACAAAGGTAGTATTCATAGAAGATCTCATGCCAATTCCTATGGAAGAGATACCTCTTACCGATTTCTTTTTCAGCAAGAAAAGGAAAGCTATGGTGAAGAGAGAAACACACCAAAGGGTGGGTACAATGGTCAAAATACTCAGAGTACTAATTGATGGAGAAGCCTTAGAAGAGGTATAATTTGCTGAAGAAGTAGCAGGTTCATTGGGGGCTTATGCAACAACCAACCAGTTTTCGGTTAGAACTTTAAAAGAACGGTTGAAGAAAAAAGACCTGCTAATAAACTAGCTACAAAACCAAATAAAGACTATAGAAGAAGACGCCGGAAGCGAGGTCAACAAGGGCTTCGTGTAGATGAGAGCCAGCGACAGACAAGAAATCCAACAACTTAAATACAACCTTGAGGAGATACACAAGACTACCCAAGTGAGCCAATGACGGGTCATCCAACAAGAGGAGTTGGTATGACAACTATAAGCCAAATTAAGCTCTACTGAAAGCATATTTGTAGATATAATAGTGTGTCAAGCTCAGGCACTGGAAGTGCGAATGAAAATGGAAGCAGCACAACAATGCCTGCTCTAAGGTAGAAATCGTCCAAAATCATTTCCGGGTGATAGATCAATCGTTAAGTAACATTGTTTTAAGAGAGAGAGAGCGGCTATCATTGCCCAGACTACCTTCCAAGAAGCGATTATATCATCAGAAAAATAAGGATAGATATGGCTTCAGGATTGTCCCTTTCGGAGCAAACCAGAGGTGATATCATACTAAATACTTGGGAGTCTAACATAGTTGAAGGTAAGAAAATAGCTAAGGAAGTGAAAGAGTCTTGTGAAGAAGATTTTTTTTCACTCAATAAGGGATTATTAGGCCTTGATAAATAATATAGCTCTGGAATACTAGGTCAGATTGATATAGCCAAACATCTGCTCAACATTAAGACAAATATGGAAGAATCCCAAATTGAAATCTCACAGATAAAATAGGTTGATATTGTTCAAATATATAGATGGCTAGTGAAGCCTAATCTACAAATACAGTCTATTATTTTAGAAGATAGACGAATAGAAGAGAGATTGCCTTAGCTGGAAAAGAAATTGTACACTTTTGAGGCTAATAACTTCACAGAACCCTCCAGGTTGGTAGCTCAATTTGTGGGAAGAAGTATCAAATGTATTGAGTAGGGAAAGGGTAATACCTCTGGAAACAAATGATACAATCTGTGTACATTATCTATTTCGGAGCTAGAAAAAAAGGAAGGAAAACATCTCTGCTAGCACGAGAAAGAGATAGAGGAGAACTAGAAGTGTTCCACCTTTCTCATTTTGTAACTGCTACTTTTATAGATAAGGGGATTCCAACCACTTAGGGTTGTGAATTTTTTTATAAATGCATATTCAAAAGAATGAACAAAGGCTGCTTCTTGCCAGTTGTAATTGAGAAAACTCTCCTCATTGAGAATTAATACAAGTGTAGATCAAAGATTCCACATTTCGTCCAGTTTGAGTTATGTGTTCTTATGTCTTTTCACATTCCAACATATTTTATATACTTCCTTGATGAATTCCTAATCACAATTTAGTACAACATCTAATGTGGTTATATTTAATTTAGTTATTTGATAGCAAACAAATTTTCCTCTATATTTGTTGTTAGCAAATACAAGACCTATGAGTTAATTAGATTACTATATTTTATGCTTCATTTAAGGTGACATGATCTATTTTCTTCTTCTGTAACAAAGTAAGATTCTTCTATACTTGATGCCTTTCTTGTCCAACAACTTTATGTTTTTCTTTCATTACATTAAATATTTTCAAATTTAACTCAGGCATGAAAAATGGCCTCAAAGTTGTTATACTATTAATTCAATTTAAGTATTTTTTCTCACATAACTAAGGTAGAAAAAGAAAACATTAAAACCTTCCTTATTTCATGATGCCTAGCATTATGCTTTGAGCCTTAAGTATAAACTCAGGAACAACATAACCCATGGAAGAAATGAGGGAAGGATCAAATACAAAGATGCCTTCTAGATATACAATGAAGGAATTAAGTGTTGAGAGGTCACCATCACCTAAAAGGGCAGAAAGTCCACCAAAATAGATTTGGGAGGTTGAAACAGTGATTGCAAGTGAGAATGAAATTGAGTTGCAAGAAGAATAATTTGCTTTACATGATGATTCTTCCCATGTTTCCACTGATTATGAAGCTAAAATTGTCTCAGAGAAACCTCCCCAAATATTTCCAATGCTATTAAGAAGAAAGAGGCCATTTATAGTGTTTCCATCAACTTTCCCAAGTACAAGGAGAAGAATCGGGGTTGTTGTCACAACATAAGAAACTAAACTGAAAATGGAAGAAATTGAAATTCATGTGTTGTGTCCTATTTCACCCACTGTTACACAAGAACCGGTGGGTGATGAACAACAACAAGAAGTTGTCATTGTAAAATTAGAACCAATTGACAACCTGAGCCCAAATCAAAGAGTTGTTGAAACACAAGACCTACTATTGAAAAGGTAAAAGTCAGATTCATGCCCTATTATTTGAGAATAATCAATTGAAAAGAGAATTTCATAGGCTTATGGGGGAATTCGAAATGATAAAAGAAGAAAAGGGATCCCAAAGGCCTCTGCCTCATGATCTGGATGTATTAGCGCAAGCAACCCATGTTTTAGGAGGACATATTGTGCCATCAGAGGAGGCTGAGACATAAGAAACATTTAAGGAATATTTTTGTCCTGGGTGTGGGTATATTTATAGATTGGTTGGGTATGGGGTGACCCTTCTTGAGCCCTCAACTTTGGGGCTAATCAGAAGACGGGAAGAGCTGGCTGAAGAAACATAGAGAAAGAAAGATACTACCACACAAGAACCAGTGGCTAAGGAAGAATAAAAGAAGACTATTGAAACACCTGAGAATGCAACTGTAACACAAGAACCATTGGTACCTGATTTAAATACGTAGTCTAATAAGGATATACAGGAAGTTGTCGATGTAACACAAGAACCAGTGATGGCTAAGACTGTTGAACCAACCTATCTTGATAGTACCACTACTACACAAGAACCAACAGTACCTAATTTAAATCAACAAAGTGATGAGGCCACATAAGAATTCATTGTCACATAAGAACCAATGGTTGAGGAAGAGAAATTACCATATCCAAATAAAGTCATTGTTACAAAATAGCCAGTGACACAAGCTCAAATTCTTCTGGAAATCAATGATGAGGATGAACAGGAAGTTGACCATCAAGACATAGACAATAATATTATATTTTTGCTGGCAGAGATTGATAAATGGAAGTAGTAGGTTTCCATGTATGGATAAGTAATTATTCATGTTCCAACCCATAGAAAGGAAATAAAACACCTCAGGGCGAAATATGTTGAATTTTTTACGTCTTGGAAATTTAAATGCGAAGAAATAAAGAAGGAAATGGGAGAGTTGAAGAAGTTTCAAGCTAAGTGATAGATTTTGCAACAGGATAAAATTCAAATTTATTTATTAGCGGAAGAGTTTTTGAGCTATAGAATCCTTTATCCCTCATACCCGATCTTCCTTCATGAACAACTAACTATTTTTAAGCTTAAATCTATGAAGGAAGGAAGGTATTATAAAATGATTAGTGCCTCTAAGTTTTTTGAAACTTTCTCCCAGAGTGATTTCTTAGATTAGAATTTCTTGTGTGAGCTTTATTTGCATGAACTAGTCTTCCTGTTGGATATAAAATTTATTCTTGTTCCCTATGTAGGAGTTTTGCAACTTAGAGCCTTCACTTCTTTTATGAACAATCAAGAAAAATAGTGGAATGCCTTCCACACAATCCAGAAGAATGAAGGAGAAAAAATATTATGGATTAGGGGTGAACCCTGTACTCCTATTATTGTTTTCAATATACATCAATATCTACTCTCTTCATCTTACAGGACTAGAAAAGTGACATACCTTCAATGTTCTGTCATAAATTCTTTTGTTAAACAATTAATGATTAGAAATTGTTTGCACTGGAAGGTAGAAGATTTATATGGGAAACATCCTCTCTAGCCTTGAGGACCAAGGATCCCTATAGTCATGACAATTTTACATATTCTCTATCTCGGGTTCCTATCTATATTTAGTTCATTCATACTTGTGGTCCATAGTGGTTGGGGCTGAAATTTAATTTCCATCTTATTTGGCTATCAACAGAGAAGTATCATCATAAGCACAAATTGACTAAGACGGAAAGGGAACGTTGGGAAGAAGTGATTTATTCTAGGGGCTATAGGAATTTAGAATATAATGTTACACCATACTACAATATTTCTAATTTTCATTTGAAAATTTCATACCCCGACTCGAACTCTGATTCTAAGTGAGTGAAGTTGCATGGGGACATGCAATGGTGCAGTTGGGGGGAGATGTTGGGTGCTAAAATTGCCCATTTTTCCTTATCTTTTCTCATTCTCTTTTATTAATTCATCCATGGACCCTATTGTTTACATTTCCTATGAGAACATAAATCCTGGTCTCTGGAGTAGGTATAGTTCATAATTCATTATTCATTGTGTTATGTTAATTCATAGAGTACTTGTAAACTAGGATGATGTTTCCTAATTTACGTAATTACTAATGAATTAATAAGAATGAATGGATATATGTTTCTAAGTGGTGTTGAAACACTATGCTAAAACATTTATCTGAAACATCATGGTGAAACACCTAGCTAAAACATGCACGAAGAGGACTATGGAACCACCAATTGAATCTCCTCATGGATCTAACATATCTAGCTGATAGAGGGCGATCTTATGGAGACTATAATTAGCACAACTTATCTAGGGAATCATGTAGCTTGCCACATCATTGGATAATAATTGGAACACCAATTTCCAAGTTTCTAATTTTATTTTATTTTAATCTTAACAACCTTTGTTTTAAGAAGTTATGAACAGCTTGAGAATCGAAATATTCTCAAAACTGTTCTAACTACTGGTAGTTTCATTCTATTATGAGAACATGGAATGGTTTAAAATATGTACACAGTGTTTGCACTAGGGATCTAGTCCTTTATTTTCCATTGAGCATTGGAGAATTAACATTGTATATGGCAATTTAATCTCTTAATAAGAAGTGGAAATGTTCAGTTAAATTTTTATTTTAGTGATTATTTTTTTTAGTCTTTTTACACAAATCTCACCTCAATCTATTGTTAGTTTTCTCTTCCTGTGCATGTCACATGATAAATCAACAACTTAACCTTTGTTTGTAGTCTATATGAATAATTTTGTTGAAACAATAATTATTTTTGGATTGATGTTGTTGAATGGATTCCAATTGTTGTTGTAAGCGTTTTTTATATTTAAAGTGTAATATTTCCTCAATGGTTCAATTATTCCTTGTCACTTGATTATTATTATTGTCATTACATCTCAACCATCTCACTGAATGATATCATAGATTGATTTCTCTAATTTGTATTGATAAGCTAGATCTAGATGGAGGTGTGATTGTGGATTTATGATTTAATGAAGTTACAATTTCTTTGAAATACAAATTTTAATTATGCAATCATAGATTATATATTTTGAGAGGATTTAAATTCTTGAAAAACTAATATATATCTTTTAATTCATTTTATCTTAGTGGTTTCTTTTCTGCAAGGAGTGCTTTAGTGGTGAAGGATTAATTCAACAGTTAGATTTAGAATAGTTTAGTGAGAAGGAAATCTATAATAGTCTCATAAATGATTATATTTTGAGTAGGTATTGATTATATTGGGTGATTTCATATGAATTAGTGTCACAAGACTCAATGTTTATGCATAGACTGTGCTTGATTTCCTTTGAAATAACCAGACTAGATTACAAATCATTTCATAATTGTTTTTTGAGAGGCTACATGTAAAGTTTTTTTATTCATGACATTAAAATTATAAATTAATTAGAGGAATGTTGGTCTCATTGGCAATAGATGTACTACGATGATTGCATAGGAATCTAGTAGGCCAATACATAGACCATTTTTCTCTTCGCTTAGCAACTCATGGCTCATTCCTTTTATGAATAACAACATGTCTTCTCAAATAAAATATAAATAAACATAATGTATTCTAAATAAACCAATTAAGCTACTACAAAGGGCTCAAGATTTAGTCAAGCATCAAATGAGAACTAGAAGCATTCAGGGGACTAACACAATATTTAATCAAAATAAAACCAAACATCCAAATTTGAAAAAATGGTCCAAATGAAAACAAAAAACAAACCATTAAAATTTTCCAAAATATCAAAGTTACAAATACAACAATTTTCATGCACTTGAGTCTTGAATGATCCCATTCTTGCTTAGAGAAAGTCGTTCTAATTAGTTTTTTATCCTTTAATTATATGACACTATCTATGTGAGGAGATAGGTCTCAACTTCATTAAATGTCGGCTTCATTTCCTGCCACATATAGGAAAAAGAGAATGTCTTAGTTAACTATCAAACCATCAAACTTAAAATAGCTTGGATCAAATAAATGTAGCTTCAATGTTACACTATTTAATAAAAAATATAGAACTTATGGTAATCTTAAATACAATCTCAAATTTACAGATGGTAATCTTGCTCCCATAAAGAATTACCTTTTTCCAATGTACTCCAAAAATAGAGGAACAATTAAGTCAATAAACTAATAAAAATCACATCACATGTGACATTCCATTCATTATTTCTACAACACCAATCATCAATGGAACATGTAAGTCAAAATAAGAGTCCCCTCATGTATATTGTTTTATATAACATCTTGGGGTATATTGATATCCCAATTCACATCAACATGTCGAACCTCATTTTCTATATTCCAAACAAGAAACTATGAAGATGAAGTATTAGTATGATCCTCCAAAATATTATCTTCCATATCAAGTTCATTAGAGAAATTTGTTGTGTTTTATTATCCCCTTCTATCACAATCTGATCGCCAAAGAGCTAGTGATCTATCGAATGGAAAATTGTTTATTTCATACTTTGTTACATATAATATTAAACATGTATCTATATGTTTATCAAACATGTTCCTCATCTTTGAATTCAATAATTATAGTGCATTAAACATTCTCTCATCCTCCATCTATCCCAAAATTATGGTTTGACATAAATTTGCTAATTTAAAATATTCTAACATGTTTTCTTCTAGGTATTGGATTTCGTCTAATTTAATCCATAATCTTGTTATTGCACCATGTTCTAGAGGTTTATCCAAACCAAAATATTGAGCTAACATTGTTTGACCAAAGATATTGGCTTGTTGATACAACTTTGATGAATCTAATATACCTTCAATCTCTTCTCCTTGTACATTGTGATTCTTGCCAAATTGGTGCATTAAA